>MUZC01000258.1:22733-33769 GCA_002072015.1 Radix auricularia
ATGTGACGTCACATTTCTTCAACCCCCTCCCTCCCCCACGTCACGCATCGTCACAAAAGTGTGACCCCCCTCCCCCCCTAGGTGCGTGACGTCATTTATGGACGGCCCCTTAGGCTTTATAAAAAGAAACTTTTACAAATGTAACAAAGATATAAAACTAAAATGCTACCTCACCCTGGTGAGACCTATACTAGAATATGCATCTTCTGTATGGGACCCATCCACCAAAGAAAATATTGATAAGTTAGAACAAATCCAAAAAAGAGCTGCCAGATTCATTACTGGAGAATATTCAAAACTGACAAGATTAACACCATTAGTTAAATCATTAAACCTTGAAACACTAGAGGATAGAAGAACCAAGAGTAAATTAGTAATTATACATAAGGCAATTAATTCTAATTTAGAAATACAACACAAAGATAACTTAATACAATCCTCAGATAGACATAAAGATAAAAACACCTTTCTTATTCCATATGCAAGAACAAACACATACAAGTTTTCTTTCTTTCCGTCCGGTATTCGGGCGTGGAATGGGTTGCCTGAAGAAACCAGGAAAGCCAACACTTTATCATCATTTAAAACTCTAGTAAGAATACAGGACTAAACACAAACCATAGAAATACGTAGGACGCAATAATCTTCTGTACAGAAGGAGCGTCTGTAACATATAAGATAAGATAAGATAAATCTGTACTCTTTGTTTTCGACTAACGATCAGTCAAAACAAGTCCATCTTGTAGCGATGCGTTTCGCTGAGCCTAGCTGTACAGAAAGCGCTTACAGATTAGTAATAGAGCGCGGCATGCCACTAAAAAATTTTTAAAAATTAAAATTTGAATCTAGAAAATAGATATTACAAACGTTTTTTCCCAATTTTGTTTAACTTTGAAGTTCCACGTTTTGTCAATTTAATATACGGACGTCTTAATATTTTTACAGAATTTTACGGACAGGCAATTTTATCACAAATCTTTACGGACTGTCCTTAAATTTACGGACGGTTGGCAACTCTGCACTGTTGGTTCAATCTATTAAATAAAATAATGTTAAAATCCTGAATTTGATAGGAATAAGGACCATGGTTTCCATAATACAGTAGTTTTGATATGTTCTTCAATTATTTATATAAACCTGGATGTAATCTTAAATTATGAGGACCATTTAAACGTGCAAAGGAACAAATTAATGAATCAAATTACTGTTATATAAATCTTCTTTATATATAATTCCCAGAAGGCAAAATTTAAAATTAATGATTTTTGCTGCTGGTTCTTTGCCCCATTTTTTTGCGACCATAACTAACCCTAGAGTTGGAAAAAATCACAGTTTATGGTTGGGAAGGGATGGTGGTAAAGTGTGAGGGGGGGCAGGTAACAACAACCGCTGTGCACATGTCTCCACGTTTACTTGCTTTTTTTTTTTTTCATTAATTACGTGCTGCTGTTTGTGTCCGTTCTCTCACCCCCCCCCCCTTCTTTGCACTATCTATGATGAGCTACGCCCCGGGTCATCTTGTAATAATATATTGTTTCAGATTTTTGGCCCAATTTTTCTGGTGCCTGTAAATGTAAAAATAAACTGATGCAAATGTCTCAATGACTTACTATGCATGCAACAAGAACACATTGTAAATTTGACAACGACATAAAAAGGACTGCAGCCTCTGTTAATTTGACAATAATTACAAAACTGTTTGTTTGAAATGTAAATTCTTTTATTATCACAGTTTGAAAAGTATAGGGACTTATTTTTACATGGGAGTAAATTGAACAAAAGACAAAAATTAAAGGATTTCATGACATTAATAAAAACAAAAAAACAAACTAGAACATCATTCAACAGCTGAAATGAGGACTCACACTATACAATAAATTCTTTATTTGGATTTCTATTTTCACAGCCAATAAGTTTTTGGCTCAAACAACTTTAAAATAAATACCAATAATAATAAAGAAAGTAAACAAAAAATAGTGAGAGATTTGTTCATCATTCCTTTTTACAAAACTGTTTTATTACGTAAACTCTTACTGTCGACCTTTACAGTTTTATTACGTAAACTCTTACTGTGGACCTTTACAGTTTTATTACATAAACTCTTACTGTCGACCTTTACAGTTTTATTACGTAAACTCTTACTGTCGACCTTTACAGTTTTATTACGTAAACTCTTACTGTCGACCTTTACAGTTTTATTACGTAAACTCTTACTGTGGACCTTTACAGTTTTATTACGTAAACTCTTACTGTCGACCTTTACAGTTTTATTACGTAAACTCTTACTGTCGACCTTTACAGTTTTATTACGTAAACTCTTATTGTCGACCTTTACAGTTTTATGTAACAGCTATAGAGCTCAGCCAACTCTGAATGAATTGGTCAGTTCATTGGTGTGATGGCAGCCAACACAGACCGCATTGGTCAGTTCATTGGTGTGATGGCAGCCAACACAGACCGCATTGGTCAGTTTATTGGTGTGATGGCTGCCAACATATACTGCATTGGTCAGTTCATTGGTGTGATGGCAGCCAACACAGACCGCATTGGTCAGTTTATTGGTGTGATGGCTGCCAACATATACTGCATTGGTCCGTTCATTGGTGTGATGGCAGCCAACACATACTGTATTGGTCAGTTCATTGGTGTGATGGCAGCCAACACATACTGTATTGGTCAGTTTATTGGTGTGATGGCTGCCAACATATACTGTATTGGTCAGTTTATTGGTGTGATGGCAGCCAACACGTACTGCATTGGTCAGTTTATTGGTGTGATGGCTGCCAACACAGACTGTATTGGTCAGTTCATTTATGGAGCTCTAATCACCTGAATCATAATCTTTAACTCTTCTCTCATTATATACTAGTATGTCTAAGATCTGACAGCTGTGTCAGGTCATGTGACCACTGGTTCTGTGCTTATATTTAAACTTAAGTCAGCATCTGACAGCAGTGTCAGGTCATGTGACCACTGGTTCTGTGCTAATATTTAAACTTAAGTAAGGTCTGACAGCAGTGTCAGGTCATGTGACCACTGGTTCTGTGCTAATATTTAAACTTAAGTAAGGTCTGACAGCAGTGTCAGGTCCTGTGACCACTGGTTCTGTGCTAATATTTTTTAAGTCAGCGTCTATTTTCCAGCATCCACCAAGACAGTTCTAGCAGTCATCTTATTATCTAAATCCAAAGCATGTGTGACACTTTTATCAAGTTTCCTTGCATTGAGCTGATTGGTGGATATTTTTAGAAATTCTCCACAGCTTGGGAAATCCTCTCTGTAAAATAAACAAATAAACATTTGTTAACAATGAGGGATTTTTTTTATTATTATCCTTACTTTTTCTGCCTTGAAAAATGATGTCATAAACATAACAAAAAGAGAAAAACACACCAAAAACAAAAAACACAACCTCTCAAAGATGAAACAAAAAATCTTATTTGTGGGTTGAGATCCTCTCCTGCCATGTTACTAAAAACACAAATAAATAAAAGCTACAATGTTATATTAGTTTAATTATTACAATGTTATGTTAGTTTAATTATTACAATGTTATGTTAGTTTAGTTATTACAATGTTATGTTAGTTTAGTTATTACAATGTTATGTTAGTTTAATTATTCATACAAATTAATTCTTTCACTCTAATTTTGCAGTTACTTTAAAGCAAACTAGGATTTTACACACAAAAAAACAACAACAACAAAAAAAAAAAAAAAAAAAAAAAAAAAAAAAAAAAAAAGAAAAACCTCTAAAACAACTCCGTTTCAATGACCAATGAGTGAGTCAGGGGTTAATTTTGAGATACGTTAAAAAATTTATTTTTTAAAAACAGACGACAATACCGACCTGTTCAGAAAGCTCTCTCTCTAAAGCTGTGACGTCAACCAGTGGAGCAACAGAAGGCCGACCATGCGCACATTGAAACGGAAGGTCACAAGTTGATAAGGCAGACAAAAGGTCTTGACATTCTGCTAAAGTAAGTTTGTCTCCGAATTTGACAGCGCCTGCAGGTATCAATAATTGGGTTCAGAAATCGTAATGTCCACTCTAATGGATTATGACATCAATTAGTACACCACAAAATATATTAGAATTAATATGTGGAAATGGACCTACACCAGCTGGGGGTTCGAGCATGGAGAAAGAAAGCCATCAATCGATCTGAATGGAAGGATGTGGTGGAGCAGGCCAGGGCCCTACATGGGCTGTAGCGCCACAGATGATGATGATTAAAAATCCACATTCATGTATATATGTGTGCGTATATATAAATATATATCCATTTCCGAAATGAATATGTGAATTAAAATTTGTTGAAACATAAGAAGAGTACCCTAAATGAAAGTATAATTTACAACAGTGAGCATTTTATTCAACTGAACTTTATCAATATAAACACATGTAGGATAAACTCCACAGAAGGGAGGGAACTGTGAATATAAACACATTTGATAAACTCCACAGAAGGGAGGGAACTGTGAATATAAACACATTTGATAAACTCCAGAGAAGGGAGGGAACTGTGAATATAAACACATTTGATAAACTCCACAGATGGGAGGGAACTGTGAATATAAAACCATTTGATAAACTCCAGAGAAGGGAGGGAGCTGTGAATATAAACACATTTGATAAACTCCAGAGAAGGGAGGGAACTGTGAATATAAACACATTTGATAAAATCCAGAGAAGGGAGGGAACTCCCAGAAAAGGAGGTCACCTGCTAGTGGTTTGTTTCAGCAACTCTTACAGAAAAGTTAACTGACATAACACAGATACATACGAGGGGGTATGACTTACCTGACATAACACTGACACGTACGAGGGGGTATGACTTACCTGACATAACACTGACACGTACGAGGGGGTATGACTTACCTGACATAACACAGATACATACAAGGGGGTATGACTTACCTGACATAACACTGATACGTATGAGGAGGTATGACCTACCTGACATGACACTTATATGTACGAGGGGGTATGACTCACCTGATATAACACTGATACGTACAAGGAGGTATGACCTACCATGGCAAGCTTGAGAACATAGAAGTTTATGAATGGTCAGTGGCATACGACCGCACGCTCCATTGGTTGACTTGATCAACTAAAACAATAGTTGTACAAACAATAAGAAATAATGTCCTGAGATTTTCAGGTTTTTTTTTTTTTAAATCATAAAAATCAAATTAAAGAAATTATAAAGTATTTTTTTTTTTTAATTAAACAAATAAAAAATCAAACATAGGAATTATTATTTTTTTCATCACACTAACTCTTAATGTGCCGTAAGGTTTTCAGAAAACTTCCGCCTCAGTGCCGTAAGAATTTCCCGAATTGCGATCAACCGGTTATGAAATTTAAAAAAATTGCGTAAAATACATTTGTATTTTTATTGTCATAATGACTCCATATTTTAGGTTAAGAATGGTTATTTTAAGTATCCAAAAGACCGTTTTAAGTTTAAAACTATTTTTACCTGTAGTTTAGTACTATTATTTTAGTACCAAAGTATAGCAAAATCGCATCTTTAAAAAAAACCAGAAAAAAAACTACCCAAAACTTTGCAAAATCCAGCGATAACATTAGCGAGGGAAACAACCGCTATTGCCAGAAGTCAAAAACATCGTTTTTCACGCACTGAAGAGTTTTTTATTTTCCGCATTTTTGTGCTTTCGAAAAAAAAGATAAATCGCGCATTATCGCGCTTTGGCACATTAAGAGTTAAAATCTTTAAAAATCATTTATTGTTATGTTAACATATTTAATACATGAAACTAATCATTACATTTTTATTTAAAATAATTTAACGACTTTCATAGTCATTTATTTTGGAACAAACTGATACATTTAATATTAAGTGCCCTAGACCAGTGTTTTTCAACCTTTTTTGTGCCGTGGCACACATTTTTCATGAAAAAAATCCTGAGGCACACCACCATTAGAAAATGTTTAAAAAATTTACCTCTGTGCCTATATTGACTATATATATATATATAAACTAATTCTCTTGAATAGGAATCAAACACAAAGAATTTATTTTACAATTACTTTATTATGAAATAATACAGTATTTTATAACTCTTCGTATTTCAGTTTAAACTTTAATTACTCAGTGCGAAACCTGGGCCTGTTTGGCTGAACACAAAACTGATATTCTGGCGCCGCCGCTAATTTACGAGAATATCCCGCGGCACACCAGGAAACATGTCGTGGCACACTAGTGTGCCATGGAACAGCAGTTGACAAACGCTGCCCTTGACAAATAGACTAAAATCGTTACAAGCTTATACTTTAGTTTGATTGAATACAACAAAATGTTGACCTATAAATAAGCTTTCATATAAAACTATGTACAAACTAAACAATAAGATGTTTATCTATAAATAATCTTTCATATGTACAAACTAGACAATAAGATGTTTACCTATAAATAATCTTTCATATAAACTATGTAAAAACGAAATAAAATGTTTACCTATAAATAAGCTTTCATACAAAACTATGTACTAACAAAACAATGAAAAGTTTAACTGTACCAATGCTATAATACAAAGTGAAGTGGAACCTTGGTATACGCCCTTAATTCGTTCCAGACACTTGGACTTTGCCAAACAGGACGTATACAATACGTATTTTTAACATAAGGAATAAAGGAAAAACGATTAATCTGTTCCTAGGAAAATAAGCTTATTATTAACATATCATGCATTTATGTAGCTGTATACAAATAATTTAAACATTTATTGATACTAAAAGACGTAAACAAAAAGAACTTTTTTTTTAATGTGTCAGTTTTACACAAACAATTTCTAGCACGCACGCAGGTCGTGTTCCAAACAAAAGGTAGCATACCATGCACAATGTTTCGTGTCAAAGCTGGACTTATACCAAAGCAGACGTATACCGAGGCTACACTTTATAGTAAAAAACAAATACGTACCTGTACATGTTCTTTGATCAGTTGCTGAAAATAAATATACGTTGTCTCTATTTCATAGCATGGGAGTATGTCATGATTAAATATGGGGATTACTATATCAAGAAAATTCTTTTAACTTCTAACAGCATTTGAAATGATCAGCTGTTGTAGGAACTAAAATATTTGAGTATTTATATTGAACTAAAATATTTGAGTATTTATGTTGAACTAAAATATTTGAGTATTTATGTTGAAAGCTAAATAAAAAAACTGAATAAATGTTTTATAAAAAATCAGTGCAGACATTTAGTTTTAGATGGACCCGTGTAAATAGAAAACCATTGTCACCTCAATTTTTTCTGGAAGGCTTTGAGATTTTCTTTTAGTGTCCACACCGTCTTTGTCGGCAAGGCAAACAGGAGCAGAACGAATGTGGACGACATTCCTACAAGTTGTGTCGCAGACAAACGTCACACCTGAAGGTAAATGTAAACAAAATAAGTATGACATTTCTACAAGGCCTATCACTCACAAATGTCACAGCAGAATGTAAACAAAATAGGTATGACACTTCTACAAGTCTTATCACTCACAAATGTCACAGCAGAATGTAAACAAAATAAGTATGACATTTCTACAAGTCTTATCACTCACAAATGTCACAGCAGAATGTAAACAAAATAAGTATGACATTTCTACAAGTCCTATCACTCACAAATGTCACAGCAGAATGTTAACAAAATAAGTATGACATTTCTACAAGTCCTATCACTCACAAATGTGATAGAATTTAAACAAAATAAGTATGACATTTCTACAAGTCCTATCACTCACAAATGTCACAGCAGAATGTCATACAAATAAGTTTGACATTTCTACAAGTCCTATCACTCACAAATGTCACAACAGCATGTAAACAAATAAGTATGACATGTCTACAAGTCATATCACTCACAAATGTCAAAGCAGAATTTTAACAAAATAAACCCACATACACATAATATATAATACCTCTAATTTTTAAACAATTTTATAGAAGTTATAAAATCATATTAAAGTACAATGAGAACAATGAGAAAACTAATTTGCATGTTTACAGTTTACATAGAAAATTTTCTTTCAAAAGGTACAGACCGATTCTATTGAACTCTTTGCTAAAGGCTTTCATTAGCCGTAGGTCATCAAGGTCCATGGTAAGCACATGAGGTGGGCTTAGGTCTGACCTTTTTATTGAATCCCCTCTCACGCCATCCACAACTTCATAAGTCTCTGGTTATAGTAAGAAATAAATTGAAATTAGTTCCTTTATAAGTCCGTTGATACAAGTATAAATAAAGAAATAAATTGAAATTATTTCGTTTATAAGTCCGTTGATACAAGTATAGTTGTCCAAGAAAGCATTAATGTAAACATGTCTGTTCCACGAGTTAGTTGTCCAAGAAAACATTAATGTAAACATGTCTGTACGAGTTAGTTGTCCAAGAAAGCATAAATGTAAACATGTCTGTACCACGACTTAGTTGTCCTTTAAAGCATTAATGTAAACATGTACCACGAGTTAGTTGTCCAAGAAAGCATTAATGTAAACATGTCTGTACCACGAGTTAGTTGTTGAAGGCGAATCCTCTCATGCACTGCGTGTTGATCAAACAAGACCAGCAGTAGACTTTGGTCGTGACTCACGGCTGAATGGTGCAGAAAATAAGAACAAGTTTCATCATGAGTTTAAGAAATAAAAATTAACCTAAACTAAACTCCATTTTGTAATTTTTATCTAGAGTATCAATTACATTCATGTTAACAGGAACTAAAACAATTTTTAGTTTTTCAATCAAAGTTGACCTGATTTACTAGAAGCTGAATGTCAAGGTTCTCTGTCAATGCCACACGAAATGTCTGCTCTTATTATTTCATTGGAAATGCTCATGACTTTTTTTTTTNGGGGGGTGGGTGGGGAAAGAGGAGGAGTTGAATTCAAGTCGAGAAAATGTCTGAAAAAATGTCTGCCGAAGGGGTGACACTGTTGAAGGGGTAAAATCTGTTTTAACTTCAGAGCTAAACAAAAAAAAACAAAATTTTTCATTAAATTTATGATCTATTTATAGTTTTCTACCTGGTGATCTTGTCTGTGACTTCTCAATCAAACAGGCAATAAATTTACAATCTATTTGTCCAATGACCTAAATATGAAATTAAGAAATAATAGACCAGTAAAGTGGCTCAAAGAATACACAATTTATATAATACATTTCATTTGTAATAAAGAGTGCAGGAGGTTATCATTGAAATCACACATAAGAAAATGTTACTCTCTTTTTTTTTTCTCATAAATTCCTATTCAATAATTTAAGTGCCAGGTATAAAATTAAATTAAAACCTGTCTTAAAATGTTGAATTAAACTTTTTTGATAAATTTATGTTTCAGAAATAAAAAAACTGGCAAGATAAAAACAACCAGTATAAATTAGGAGCCAGAAAATCACAAATATTAATTTGTTAAAAGAAATGGTTTATCAATTAAAGAAATACAAATATTACATTAGCAATAAAGTTTAACCTTAAGCAGACCCCTCCCAGCATAAATTTCCTTCATTGTTTTTTTAAGGTAATATCTATTATCATTCGGCTTTTTTTTTAAAAATAGAATTTTCAATAATAAGAATGGGATTCTTGGGTTAAAATTAAAAAAAAAAAAATACCTTGACGTTGGTTAACATGTCTTTAGTGAACTCGACCAGGGAAAGGGAGTTGAAGCAAGAACGTGCTGTCTGACCAGGGGGACAAATATCTGCACGCATCGTTGGCTGGACAAACAAATCAGAAAGAAATAAACACATTTTATTTCTTAATCACAGAAGAAAAAAAAAAATAGGCAAAAATTAAAAAATTTCCCAGAATATTTTCTCTGTTTATATTAAAACAAAATCTAGTATTGTTTTAATTTATATTTTCATTATATCTATATCTATCTATATATATAATATTGATGTTTTCTTATATTTATTTAGAATGATGGAAGGCTATCATTAGTTTATCAATAGTACAACAATTCTCACCTGCTTGTAAGTTAAGAAAACAGGGTTACTCCACTTGCTCATCAGAGTCGTCATATCAGCACCAATTTCTTTTTCTTTTGAAACATAACATTAACAGAAGACCATGTTTAGTAGGCAATTGACATACACACTATGAGTGAGCCCCATTCTCCAATACATATATTTGATTTATACAACATAGTCATTCAGGTTGTTTTTATTACTCTGTGAAGAATTTTATTTTATTATATTGCTCAATGCTGCCCATGAGATTTTGCAGAGGGGAAATAAGTTTTAACAGCACACCAAGCAAAAAGAGTGACCCACCGTACACAGTTTGTTCCCTCTAACACCAAGCAAAAAGAGTGACCCACCGTACACAGTTCATTCCCCCTCACACCAAGCAAAAAGAGTGACCCACCGTACATAGTTCATTCCCCCTCACACCAAGCAAAAAGAGTGACCCACCGTACACAGTTCGTTCCCCTTCACACCAAGCAAAAAGAGTGACCCACCGTACACAGTTCATTCCCCCTCACACCAAGCAAAAAGAGTGACCCACCGTACATAGTTCATTCCACCTCACACCAAGCAAAGAGAGTGATCCACCGTACACAGTTTGTTCCCCCTCACACCAAGCAAAGAGAGTGACCCACCTTACAAAGTTTGTTCCCCCTCACACCAAGCAAAGAGAGTGACCCACCTTACACAGTTTGTTCCCCCTCACACCAAACAAAGAGAGTGACCAACTGTACACAGTTTGTTCCCCTTCATACCAATAAAGAGAGTGACCCACCTTATACAGTTTGTTCCCCTTCATACCAATAAAGAGAGTGACCCACTGTACACAGTTTGTTCCCCTTCATACCAATAAAGAGAGTGACCCACCTTACACAGTTTGTTCCCCTTCATACCAAGCAAAGAGAGTGATCCACCGTACACAGTTCATTCCCCTTTATACCAAGCAAAGAGAGTGACCCACCGTACACAGTTTGTTCCCCCTCACACCAAACAAAGAGAGTGACCCACTGTACACAGTTTGTTCCCCCTCACACCAAACAAAGAGAGTGA
>MUZC01000258.1:33927-48207 GCA_002072015.1 Radix auricularia
TACACAGTTCGTTCCCCCTCACACCAAGCAAAGAGAATAACCCCCATTACACAGTTCATTCCCCCTCACACCAAACAAAGAGAGTGACCCACCGTACAGTTTGTTCCCCCTCACACCAAACAAAGAGAGTGACCCACCTTACACAGTTTGTTCCCCCTCACACCAAACAAAGAGAGTGACCCACCTTACACAGTTTGTTCCCCCTCACACCAAGCAAAGAGAGTGACCCACTGTACACAGTTTGTTCCCCTTCATACCAAGCAAAGAGAGTGATTCACTGTACACAGTTTGTTCCCCCTCACACCAAGCAAAGAGAGTGATCCACTGTACACAGTTTGTTCCCCTTCATACCAATAAAGAGAGTGACCCACCTTACACAGTTTGTTCCCCTTCATACCAAGCAAAAAGAGTGACCCACCGTACATAGTTCATTCCCCCTCACACCAAGCAAAAAGAGTGATCCACCGTACACAGTTTGTTCCCCCTCACACCAAGCAAAGAGAGTGACCCACCGTACATAGTTCATTCCCCCTCACACCAAGCAAAGAGAGTGATCCACCGTACACAGTTTGTTCCCCCTCAAACCAAGCAAAGAGAGTGACCCACCTTACAAAGTTTGTTCCCCCTCACACCAAGCAAAGAGAGTGACCCACCTTACACAGTTTGTTCCCCCTCACACCAAACAAAGAGAGTGACCCATCATACACAGTTCGTTCCCCCTCCACCAAGCAAAGAGAGTGACCCACCGTACACAGTTCGTTCCCCCTCACACCAAACAAAGAGAGTGACCCATCATACATAGTTCGTTCCCCCTCACACCAAGCAAAGAGAGTGACCCACCGTACACAGTTCGTTCCCCCTCACACCAAACAAAGAGAATGACCCACTGTACACAGTTCATTCCCCTTCATACCAATAAAGAGAGTGACCCACCGTACACAGTTTGTTCCCCTCACACCAAACAAAGAGAGTGACACACCTTACACAGTTTGTTCCCCCTCACACCAAACAAAGAGAGTGACCCACCTTACACAGTTTGTTCCCCTTCACACCAAGCAAAGAGAGTGACCCACCGTACACAGTTTGTTCCCCCTCACACCAAGCAAAGAGAGTGATCCACTGTACACAGTTTGTTCCCCTTCATACCAAGCAAAGAGAGTGATCCACCGTACACAGTTCATTCCCCCTCACACCAAGCAAAGAGAGTGATCCACCGTACACAGTTTGTTCCCCTTCATACCAATAAAGAGAGTGACCAACTGTACACAGTTTGTTCCCCTTCATACCAATAAAGAGAGTGACCCACCTTACACAGTTTGTTCCCCTTCATACCAATAAAGAGAGTGACCCACTGTACAGTTTGTTCCCCTTCATACCAATAAAGAGAGTGACCCACCTTACACAGTTTGTTCCCCTTCATACCAATAAAGAGAGTGACCCACTGTACACAGTTTGTTCCCCTTCATACCAATAAATAGAGTGACCCACTGTACACAGTTCATTCCCCTTTATACCAAGCAAAGAGAATGACCCACCGTACACAGTTTGTTCCCCCTCACACCAAACAAAGAGAGTGACCCACTGTACACAGTTTGTTCCCCCTCACACCAAACAAAGAGAGTGATCCACCGTACACAGTTGGTTCCCCTTCATACCAAGCAAAGAGAGTGATCCACTGTACACAGTTCGTTCCCCCTCACACCAAACAAAGAGAGTAACCCCCATTACACAGTTCGTTCCCCCTCACACCAAGCAAAGAGAGTGATCCACCGTACACAGTTCGTTCCCCCTCACACCAAGCAAAGAGAATAACCCCCATTACACAGTTCATTCCCCCTCACACCAAACAAAGAGAGTGACCCACCGTACATAGTTCATTCCCCCTCACACCAAGCAAAAAGAGTGATCCACCGTACACAGTTTGTTCCCCCTCACACCAAGCAAAGAGAGTGACCCACCTTACACAGTTTGTTCCCCCTCACACCAAGCAAAGAGAGTGACCCACTGTACACAGTTTGTTCCCCCTCACACCAAACAAAGAGAGTGATCCACCGTACACAGTTGGTTCCCCTTCATACCAAGCAAAGAGAGTGATCCACCGTACACAGTTCGTTCCCCCTCACACCAAATAAAGAGAGTAACCCCCATTACACAGTTCGTTCCCCCTCACACCAAGCAAAGAGAGTGATCCACCGTACACAGTTCGTTCCCCCTCACACCAAGCAAAGAGAATAACCCCCATTACACAGTTCGTTCCCCCTCACACCAAACAAAGAGAGTGACCCCCATTACAGTTCGTTCCCCCTCACACCAAACAAAGAGAGTGACCCCCATTACACAGTTCGTTCCCCCTCACACCAAACAAAGAGAGTGACCCACCTTACACAGTTCGTTCCCCCTCACACCAAGCAAAGAGAGTGACCCACCGTACACAGTTCGTTCCCCTTCTCTCCACTTGGACAGAGCGTCACAGTCGTCTTGCTCTCTAAAACTGTTGACCATGTCATGAAGGACGAGTCTCTGGCTGTCCGTCAGCCGGGCAGACAACGGTTCCGGTTGAGTGCTTGCTACAGGTCCGCCTGTCAACACAGGTAAGATGGTGCTTTCAATGGTGAGGCACAATTCTAAAAACTAAAAATAATTATATTTACATGAAATTTCATTGTGTCAGTCTCTGCTCAGATCGGAAACAAACTTTTTTTATGACATAAAGATCAGGACGGCAGACATGTTTGTAAATTTATACAATGATTCTTACCCAGGACAATAAAAATAAACAAAAACAATTATCTGTACTTGTGGTATTTGTGTACAATGGATGCTGTACAAGTTCATTGTTTCGCACATGAGGCAATGAACCTTAGAAGAAACATTGGTACTAATGGTGCACACCCTTTGACAGTTTGACAATCCACCCAATCTTTGACAGTTAGACACCTACCCCCCAATCTTTGACAGTTTGACAATCCACCCAATCTTTGACAGTTTGACACTCATCCCCCAATCTTTGACAGTTTGACAATCCACCCAATCTTTGACAGTTTGAAAATCCACCCAATCTTTGACAGTTTGACAATCCACCCAATCTTTGACAGTTCGACAATGCACCCATCCTTTGACAGTTTGACAATGCACCCACCCTTTGACAATCCACCCAATCTTTGACAGTTCGACAATCCACCCAATCTTTGAGAGTTTGACAATGCACCCAATCTTTGACAGTTTGACAATATACCAAATCTTTGACAGTTTGACAATGCATAAACTCTTTGACAGTTTGACAATGCATAAACTCTTTGACAGTAACAATTCACCCACCCTTTGACAATTTGACAATGCACCCACCCTTTGACAATGCACCCACCCTTTGACAGTTTGACAATGCATTCACCCTTTGACAGTTTGACAATGCACCCAATCTTTGACAATGTACACAATCTTTGACAGTTTGACAATCCACACAATCTTTGACAGTTCAACAATCCACCCAATCTTTAACAGTTCGACAATCCACCCAATCTTTGATAGTTTGACAATGTACCCAATCTTTGACAGTTTGACAATGCATAAACTCTTTGACAGTAACAATTCACCCACCCTTTGACAGATTGACAGTTTATAAATGCACCCACATAATGGATCTGACCAATCATGTGACCCAAAGAAAGATCCCAGACAGGGTAAGACAACCCACATAATAATGACAAGTGTTATTACCAGAGTTATCCAGCACTTGATGCTGATCAGAAATCTCTGCCCAAAGCTCTTCACTGACGGTGTGACCAGATTCGCTGTTGATGTACAGTGTCCTATCTGGCATGTAACATTACAAACAAAACTATTTAAAATCTGGATGCTGAAAATACAAAGCTCTGAAAACATATCTGACTAGTCAGAGTTAATGGGTTTTAAAACAGACTAACGATACATGACAAAAAACTGCAGAAGTCATGGCACCTAGTAACCAAGTAAATCAGTGCTGATTCGAGTATGTACTCTTCCTGTCATGAATCATGGCCCACATGACTGTAACCTTTCAGAAGTCATGAATCATGGCCCACATGACTGTAACCTTTCAGAAGTCATGAATCATGGCCCACATCACTGTAACCTTTCAGAAGTCATGAATCATGGCCCACATGACTGTAACCTTTCAGAAGTCATGAATCATGGCCCACATGACTGTAACCTTTCAGAAGTCATGAATCATGGCCCACATGACTGTAACCTTTCAGAAGTCATGAATCATAACCCTCATGACTGTAACCTTTCAGAAGTCATGAATCATGGCCCACATGACTGTAACCTTTCAGAAGTCATGAATCATGGCCCACATGACTGTAACCTTTCAGAAGTCATGAATCATGGCCCACATGACTGTAACCTTTCAGAAGTCATGAATCATGGCCCACACGACTGTAACCTTTCAGAAGTCATGAATCTTGGACCTCATGACTGTAACCTTTCAGAAGTCATGAATCATGGCCCACATGACTGTAACCTTTCAGAAGTCATGAATCATGGCCCACATGACTGTAACCTTTCAGAAGTCATGAATCATAACCCTCATGACTGTAACCTTTCAGAAGTCATGAATCATGGCCCACACGACTGTAACCTTTCAGAAGTCATGAATCATGGCCCACATGACTGTAACCTTTCAGAAGTCATGAATCATGGCCCACATGACTGTAACCTTTCAGAAGTCACATTTTGGAACTTCAAATTATTCATTTACGAGACCTCTATTCAAAGTTCTTTTGCTCACTTTGATATTAATAACATTCCTTTAAAGACAATAGATTGTTATTCCCTTAACTAACTTAAATTGTTATTCCCTTAAAGAACTTACATTGCCATTCCCTTAAAGAACTTAGATTGCCATTCCTTTAAAGAACTTAGATTGCCATTCCCTTAAAGAACTAAGATTGTCATTCATTTAAAAAACTTAGATTGCCATTCCCTGAAAGAACTTAGAAAACAAAGAAAACACAAAAAAGTGAGAAGGATATGGTGAAATGATAAATGTTAGAGTTAACATTAATTTAGATAAATGTTAGAGTTAACATTAATGTAGATCTATGTTAGAGATAACATTAATTTAGATAAATGTTAGAGTTGACATTACTTTAGATAAATGTTAGAGTTGACATTAATTTAGATAAATGTTAGAGTTAACATTAATGTAGATCTATGTTAGAGATAACATTAATTTAGATAAATGTTAGAGTTAACATTAATTTAGATAAATGTTAGAGTTAACATTAATTTAGATAAATGTTAGAGTTAACATCAATTTAGATAAATGTTAGAGTTAACATTAATTTAGATAAATGTTAGAGATAACATTAATTTAGATAGGCACAAACCAGTAACACTGTCGGAAATCTGTTGCCAGTGATTGCCATTGGTCTTCATCAATTCACCGTCAACTCTGTTATCATCTGATGACCTTGACACTCGATCAGTCTCGGAAGGCGGGGAGGAGCTATGACTTTCAACAGCAGAGATGGAAAATGTATTTGGATTTTTAACAAACTCTGGGCTAAGGGGGACTATTTCTGTTGGTATCTGTGCGCCCGAGTGCTCTCCCTTAGCCAAGCTGGCCCGGCAGAGTTCTCTGAGCTCTTTTAATGGCTGAGGTTTACAGAGTGCACCATTCAGGGCTCCGCTGATGGACACAAAGGTCACTCGGGGCTGAGGTGCACACGCATTGTCCCGCTGTCCTCGTTCTAGGCGGCAAGTCAGTGAGTGGTCCCTTTGGCCCTCACCCTCCATCGCAGTTGCAGTTACATGGCTGATGTCCTTTGCATGAGAATCTACCGACGGGCCTGGTTGTGGCATCAGATCTTTACCCCGACTGAAGTTTTCTATATTTGCATCACTCCGATGATTTGTGAGTCCTAAGTCCATCTGGTGTGTTGGTGAATTTGTCATCATCAGCCGTGGCAGGGCATTTAGATGATTGGTGAGTCCTAAGTCCATCTGGTGTGTTGGTGAATTTGTCATCATCAGCCGTGGCATTGACAGGGCATTTAGATGGAATTGAGAAATACGGCTGCCTTCAGCTGCAGCTGAGCCTGCTAACTGATTTCTCTCCCTTGATTGTGTTTGTGTATCGGGAATACTATGAGTTTCGACAGCCGACTCTGATGTGGACAATGAAACATTTGAGGGTACTGTCCCCTGGTTTTCGGTGTTACCAAACAAAGACACTGAGCCATCATTGACTTGTCTATCAATGTTTGGGGAAAGAACTCTCTCTGCTGATTTGTACCCAGAGAGTGGAAGCGAATCTCCACTAACTTCAGATAATTTACAGATGGATCTCATGCGTTCTTGAGCACAGTGTAAGCTACCATCACTGCAGGCATTGGTCTCATGTTGAGCACAGGGTACGCTATCATCACTGCAGGCATTAGTCTCATGTTGTTGAGCACAGGGTACGCTATCATCACTGCAGGCATTGGTCTCATATTGTTGAGCACAGAGTACGCTATCATCACTGCAGGCATTGGTCTGATGTTGTTGAGCACAGGGTACGCTATCATCACTGCAGGCATTAGTCTGATGTTGTTGAGCACAGGGTACGCTATCATCACTGCAGGCATTGGTCTGATGTTGTTGAGCACAGGGTACGCTATCATCACTGCAGGCATTGGTCTCATGTTGAGCACAGGGTACGCTATCATCACTGCAATTATTACAAACCGTTGTATATGAGGTTTCCATACAATTATTTGCCTCGTGAAAGCTGCCTTGTTGGTCATGGTCTTTACAATCCTCATTCAAGTCAGCATCTTTATCGCAATGTTTATGCAAATCACTAACCGCTGTCCCACTGTTCAAAAAAATTTTTTCACTCATAACTTCAAGGCCATGAGGACACAATGGGCTGATGAGTGTAGCGGTTTGTTTACAGACATCCTCTCTGTTAACTGACTTACGTTTATCTAAAAAGTAGCTACTGGTGAGTTCTGATGTTGTTCTGTAACCATTCGAGACATCCCGTAAACTTATTGAACTAGATATAGGTGAGACTTCAGACTTGCCAGTCGCAAACTGATATTCTGACGGTTCGGCATCAACCGAATTGTTGGAAATATTTCGGGTAGGTGGCTCCATATTTTCTATCTTAGACCTTAACCTTTGAACTCTTGCAGCCAGTGGAGTGCATTTGTTTGTTGATTTGGATATTTTTATAGTCGCAGTTTTAGAAGATGAGTTTGTTAGCAGCAAGTGAAAAGATCTTGTGGGATCCGAGGTTAAGTCATTGTCAGGAAAAGATGACCTTGCAAGTCCTGGAAGTGAGGATGTCATGGCTGCTGTTTGTGACAGTGACAGAGGATGTGACGTGTCAGAGGTGTTGTCTTTTGACATGACGTCCGCACCAGGTTGATGCTCAGAGGGTTGACATTTGTCAGATGTGTGATGGGCCTCTGAGTGGTCACCGGCGTTGTCCGGTGTTTCAACAATTGGACCATTTGCTAACTGACCGATTAAACAGGTCACAGTTTGGCTGTCTGAGCGGATCGGAGTAACTGGCCCTCTAGAACTGTCCGCCGTTTCATGAGACTCAGCAACACTTGAGATTTGAGTAGGGGGACAACTTGCATTTTGACAAATGATATTCTCTCTTCTAGAACTCACAAGGCAAGGGAGCTCATTCATCTCCTCACTGTGGTTTATCTCCCCTCTAAGGTCACCAGATCCTCTCAAGGGAGGAGAATCACTTGTTTCTTGGGAACATGAAGACAATCGTGGGCTGAACCCGTCCGAAGCAAATACAGAATGTGAAATGACATTTTCTGGGTCCCTGTTGGGAGAGCTGACATTTTCTGGGCCCCTGTCGGGAGAGCCGAAATTTTCTGAACCTCCTTTGGGAGAGCTGACATTTTCGACTGAGCTGTAAGACATTCTTGGTGTATTTACAACTTCGGTGGCCACTGCATCTGCAGAGTTGTCTACCAGTTGTTGATGACCTACCAGACAGAATCCCTGGGAATTGTTGACAGTATCAGTTTGTGTTGAGTGTGAGCAGACAGTTTTAGTGACAAAACCTTGAGACGGTTCTTCAACTTTATCAGCCCCTGGGCCAGGGTTTGTAACAGATCCTCTTACACAGACACTTTTAGTGACAAAACCTTGAGACGGTTCTTCAACTTTATCAGCCCCTGGGCCAGGGTTTGTAACAGATCCTCTTACACAGACAGTTTTAGTGACAAAACCTTGAGACGGTTCTTCAACTTTATCAGCCCCTGGGCCAGGTTTTGTAACAGATTCTCTCACGCAATCAGGCTGCAGGCTCTCGAAAGCAGCTCTGGGTGAAATTTGAAGAGTGGGAACGCTTGTTCCCTGCGGCGTGTACATGCTGAAGGGCAATTGTATGCCAGATGGGCACTTAGAATGAGACATTGAAACCTGACTGGTTGGCATTACGGTCTCTGGGCTGACTTGTTCCAAGGGCAGGCTTAGAACAACCGAGACTTTTGGTGTTCCGACTTCACCCCCCAGTGTTTTATCTCCTTGATTGTTATACATACTGAACGGCAGAGATGTCTTATCTCCAGTCTCACGCTCACAGCAACATTTATCTTGACATGATGACCTCCCCTTGCATACACTTTCATTGGGAATTTGTTTCAGAGATGTCCAGCCATGACATGTCTGTCTGCCGTCACGTGTTTGCCAGCTGTCATATCTCTGTCTGCCATCATGTGTCTCCCTGCCATCATGTGTCTGTCTGCCATCATGTGTCTCCCTGCCATCATGTGTCTCCCTGCCATCAAATGTCTGCCTGCCATCACGTGTCTGTCTGCCATCACAAGGCTGTCTGCCGTCACATGTCTGTCTGCCGTCATGACAGAATCTGCTGGCAGTTGAGATAGGACAATTAACTTCTGACAGACGTATTGTGTTTTTAACATAGACTAAGTGAGTGTCTCCACCATGGGGTGAGTCCACAGGTGCCTCAAACTGTTTGTTATACAAGTCCCCACCATGCACTTGTTTGCTGTACGTAAAGGTTTTCAGTAACTCCGATCGTGCGGAGCTTCGTGCATCAGTTACACCCAAGTCCATGTTACCAGCTGCCTTCTGGCCTTTCATTAATTTGGCTAGCTTTGAGGCCTGGCTAACACTCTGCTGACTTGATCTCTTTTGGCCCATTCCCCTGTCACTATGAGCCATTCCCCTGTCACTATGAGCCATTCCCTTGTCACTATAAGCCACCCTCCTGTCACTGTGAGTCATCTCTCTGTCACTATGAGCCATTCCCCTGTCACTATGAGCCATTCCCCTGTCACTATGAGCCATTCTCCTGTCACTATGAGCCATTCCCTTGTCACTATAAGCCATCCTCCTGTCACTGTGAGTCATCTCCCTGTCACTATGAGCCATTCCCCTGTCACTATGAGCCATTCCCCTGTCACTGTGAGCCATTCCCCTGTCACTGTGAGCCATTCCCCTGTCACTGTGAGCCATTCCCCTGTCACTATGAGCCATTACTTCATCTCTGTGACACATCTCTACTTCATCAAGACTGATCCTTCCACTATCACCATCAACCATTTGGCTGTCTGTATGACACCATACTCCAACACTATGACCTTTGACCCTGCCATTATAGGAAGTCCTCTCCTTGTCTGTTTGAACCATTTGGCTGTCTGTATGACACCATACTCCAACACTATGACCTATGACCCCGCCATTATAAGGAGTCTCCGCATCTGTCTGAACCATTTCTCTGTCCCCGAGACACCGAGGCTCATGTGAGTCTGAACCTCTCAGAATATTTCCATCTTGTGATGGCTGAGAAGAGACAGACTCATCACAATGTCTTGTTCTACCAGAGACAGACTCATCACAATGTCTTGTTCTACCAGAGACAGACTCATCACAAGGTCTTGTTCTACCAGAGACAGACTCATCACTTTGTCTTGTTTTACCAGAGACAGACTCATCACAATGTCTTGTTCTACCAGAGACAGACTCATCACAATGTCTTGTTCTACCAGAGACAGACTCATCACTTTGTCTTGTTCTACCAGAGACAGACTCATCACTTTGTCTTGTTCTACCAGAGACAGACTCATCACAATGTCTTGTTCTACCAGAGACAGACTCATCACATTGTCTTGTTCTACCAGCAGTTTTATAGCTAGAGGTATTTCTATTAGACTCGTTGATTTCCACATCCATCCTTGGCTGCTTTGGTCGAAGCTCATCTGCCTCACCTGCCTGATTGGCCACTGGTGTTTTGTACAAGTCCCCGAGACTTTTCACGGCCCCTTGGGCCGACTGGCGCAGTTGTTGTAATGTGTTTGTGATTAGTCCAGCCGTCCTGGCTTTATCAAGAGTTGTCATGTTGCCATCTCTCAGCCTTTTTAGCGTGGAATGATATTTTATTGATTTACTGAGAGTGATTTCCCTTGCTGGGCGGGCCATTTTATTCCTGGTAAAAATTTCTTCAGTGTCGTTGACCTGGTTAAGTCTGGATACAGGGAAAGGTAACTCAGATTGCTCTGTCTCTCCACCAAGTTCTTCAGTTCCGTGAGGTCTCTTGGTGTTTCTCTGTGGCATTGTTAAATTCATAGAGCAACTTGTAGTGGCATTCAAATCTTTCGTATGTTCTGATTTATGTGCTGGAAACCTAGAGCCTCCATTAGGTTTCAGTGAATCACTTTCTCCCCTGTGTAAACTGACGCTGCCTGCGTCTGCTGGACCTGGGAGAAGTTCTTCATTATTTTGTCCAAATAAATAAATTCCTTTTCTCTCTCGAGGCTCACCCAAACAAGCACCGGTGTTTGCTGAAACACTCTGACGACCTGCTCCCGGCATAAGGCTGTTGGCCTCGGGACAACCTTCGGTGACCTTTGGTCTGCAAACAGACTTTGAGAACAAACCATTTGATTTGTCTGTTACAGGCAGCTGTGCTCCTAACACTGTTGGCTTACCTGTGGCCCTGACAGATTTTTTCTCACCAGGCTTCAAAGTTCCATCTTGACTTTCCTCTCTCTCACTGTCTGCATCACTATTGCAAGGCTCCTCATCTTTGCCGCCCTCACCCCTGCCTTCCACTGGGGGTGGATCTGTCAGTGACAGCAAATTTTCCTTCCTCAAGAACCCATAGATCAAATCTTGGATTAGGCGAATTAACTTTGGCCAGTTCTTAAATTCTACGAGTGTTTTCCTAGGTTCGAATGTTATATCGTACTCGCTGTAGGGACACTCGACGTTGACTACAAAAATCCCGTAGCGCTCTGCTTGTTTCACAGGGCTGACAGGGTTCACGAGCCCCAAGTTTAACTTCTCGTCCCAGGAAACACCCTTTCTCCTCAAAATAAGAGACCGGCCAAGAATTTTGTTAACTTGATGGTGAATGCTTGACTTTAAGACCAGCCGCTTGTTGACGAAAACAAACTGTAAATCTTTGCGGCTGTAACTGTCGGTGCTGACAATCCCAGAAATTTTAAACTCCCCGTCACTGATACACAACTCTTTTAAAGTCCGGGGCTTTGCTGCAGGGAATATAGCAGACAACGACATGGTAATGCTGTTGGACTTTGATGTTTGAAGAATAACGTGACCGACCGAATCATCTCGTAAACTGAAGCTTATATGGGGCCAGATAAGTGCTGTGGCGGCCACGTGAAACCGTATCCTTTCCATTTCGAGTCCTTCATTGAGATGTTTTTGCCGAACAGGTAGGTTGTAGAATAAATTATGGGCAGTGACAGTAGTGCCTGCTGAGGGACGAGGCACTGAGGATTCCATAACTTTGGAAGGCTTGCCATTATGGAAACACTTACAATAAGTTACACCTGACGACCGAGGCCTTGAAATTATTTCCAAAAATGTGGCTGCTGACCTCAAACTAGCTAATGCTTCTCCCCGGTAACCAAAGTATTTAAGGTTGTCCAAATCCTTTAAACTCTTACATTTACTTGTTGCGTACCTGATCGACACAAAAAAAAAAAAAAAAAAAAAAAAAAAGCATGTCAGTGTTTTATGTGATTTCTTAACTACAAACAAAATATTACATTGCTGTAAACTCTAGGATTACGATTGTTCTGATTTTATCAATAAACATAATTTGCAAGATCTGATTTTATTAATAAACATAATTTGCAAGATCTGATTTTATCAATAAACATAATTTGCAAGATCTGATTTCATCAATAAACATAATTTGCAAGGTATGTCTCATCCGTCCCATCCGTGAAGCTACTAATTTTAGAAAGCAGCGCACCAAAAATAATTATTTTCAAATGTCCCCATAAAATTGTTAATTTGGAAATA
This sequence comes from Radix auricularia, assembly GCA_002072015.1. Lineage (NCBI taxonomy): Eukaryota > Metazoa > Mollusca > Gastropoda > Lymnaeidae > Radix > Radix auricularia. The sequence goes on from MUZC01000258.1 coordinate 46,228, forward strand.
AATGAATAAAACAAAAATTAATAAATGAATGAAAGTTTTATATTATTTTTTCTTCTTCGTTCTGATGAACATTTGTTTTAAAAAAAATAGATTGCAGCTGAAATATATTTATTTTGAAAACTTCCGTCATTTTTGATGGGTGATACCATAGTTTCCTAATATTTTTATGTTTGTTCTACCCAGTGCTTTTTTTCAGTGGGAACTCATGGGAACTGAGTTCCCATACCTTTTTTGGCCAGATTCGTGTATATTTATATTATAGACTATTATAGTATTTTCTGACATAAGTTAAAAAACAGATATGAAATGAGTTCCCAAACATTTTTCGCTAGAAAAAAAGCACTGGTTCTACCTAATTGATTGGGAAAACACCTTATTGACATTTCTCATAAACTAGATTGTGCAGGGGGAACCGTGGCGCCTGCGGCGCCCACTTTTTTTAGGGCACCTACGGCGCCAACCTTTTTCAAAAGCCCAACTAACTTGTCCTTTTTTGATAAATACGAAATATTAAACTTTCTGAAATGTACGCAAAGTATTTAATAATAGGGGTTGTATTTTGCGCACCGATGCACACCAAACAATGACGTCATCATATTAAATATTTTTACAGCGCTCATCACCACATGATTTTTCAACTAACTGCTGTAGACTGTTGTACATCGTTCCTCAGCATTCCATATCCAGTGAGTGAGTGACCTGGGCTTTTATATTATTTATAGTATTATTAGAAAACGATGTACAATATTCATATATGTACCACTGAGCACATACAAGTATAAAAATAAAACACATCAATCTTGTGTTCGAAAGCTAGCACGTATAGTTTAAATAAAAGGAATCATGATATGTTGGATTATTAGGGCTGTTATCGATTAATTTAAATTTAGTCGTTTACTTTTGAAAAATTACCGAATAATTAATTGACAATTTTGATTAAAGCTGAAAATAAGATGTATGACGTCTTTAAACTGAAAATTTCATAAAATGCCCATAACCTAAGTATTCAATAAATTTTTAAAAAATATATATATATTTAGGCAATGTATTTAAATATAAGTACAGTCGAACCCACTTACCTCGAGCTCGGTTAGCTCGACCACCCTATTATGTCGCCGTTTTTTATTGGAACCGCCAAATTCTCTCTTTGTCTTAGCATTTTCTCGTCGTTTAATTCGATTTTTTTAAGTCGCCGAAACCTCATAACACGAGCACAAAAAAGGGTCAAATTTGACACTTAACATTGGTTATCTCGATCCCCATGACCAATCGCCAGCTTTTGAAAATGTTAGCTATGATTTTTTTATAACCAAGGGAAGGGACCAAGTTTCTGCCTCACCAGGGTCTGCTGGTGACGTCACAGCCCACTTGCGTTTTGCTCTCAGCGCTGTGTTGCTTCTGGTACTATGGCAATCGCCGGCTTTTGAAATTCTTAGTTATTTTTAAAGAAACCAAAGTAACTGCATATATACGATACGTTTCAGAGATGTGTTGGAGAATAATAAAAGTTTTTATCGATAATCGACGTTGGTTTTTATTTTAAATTTGTAAATTTCTGCTGTCAGTTGGTGCACATATACCTTTTGTTGTTAGCAAACATGTACAATTTTATAGCATGCCGATAGCTTCATCAAACAAATAACGGCAATGCTGTTGTGTTAAAAAAAACTCCAAAAACACGTGCATGAACATTATCATTTATTAACGCTAGTGATGGGACGATACCAAAATCATAGGCTGCTTACTGTAAACAAGGCTCCCCAGATTTTAAAATATATAATATAACAGACTACAGACAGTTTACCCACCCCCACTCTCAATCTCCCACACCATTGTTGTTGGTTAGTCCTATTAGCATCAAGTTACCGAAGGAATTCTAAGTCCATTGTAAGCTGAGGGGATCGTATGGAATAATAAAATGTACCGTGTGCAGACTTGTTGTCATTGGCAACCATTCATCCTTCAACCTCATTTTGACTA
>MUZC01000258.1:69314-89862 GCA_002072015.1 Radix auricularia
GCCACTCATCTACCCACACCCTGCCACTCATCAACCCACACCCCCCACTCATCTACCGACACCCTGCCACTCATCTACCCACACCCCGCCACTCATCTACCCACACTCCGTCACTCATCTGCCCACATCTGTGACTACCGGTAAACACAGTATTTGTTCAATACACAAGAACAACAACACATACAAAACTTCTTTTCCGACTTCACGTCTGGCATTCAGGTGTGGAGTAGTTTGCCTGAACGAGCGAGTAAAACCAACATACTATTAACATAAAAAAGTTAAATAAAAATTGTAAGACTTAAAAAAAAACAATCGAAATAATCTTGGTTATAGATAGAGCGTCTGTAATATAAAAGACTAGCAATTTACCCGTGCTTTGCTGCGGAAATTAGGATTTCAGTTAGCGTTGAGAACCCGCGTAACACCAATTCAAAACACCTATTGATTTTAATCTGAATCAAGATGGATATACTAAATATATTAACTTCAACCGTTCAGGCTCCTACGTACACAAGAACTTGGAGATTTAAAGATGCGTCTGTTTTTATATAACTCATATTGGGGGGAAAAAAAACTATATTTCGGTAATCATCCCCCTAGTGAGAGGTGATTTAATATTTTTTGCCTCTTACCATCGCTGGGTGAGGGGGTACTCAACAACTTCCAAAAGTTTAAAGTTTCTACCTACACGGAAACTTGGAGAATGAGTGTTGATTCAGTTTAATATAGCTCATTTTCGGTGAAAAAAAGTTTTGGGCCCCCGGCGACCCATGAGAGGAAATTTTTAAAATTTATATAAATATTTTTCCTTGTCTACCTACACGGGAAATGAGATTTTCAATTTTTATAAATCTCATATAAGAAAAAAAAACGTTTTTGTGGCCCCGGCCCCCTAAAGTGTGTATTTCAACATTCTTTTACACCGACTTTCGTCGTGAGGGAGTAATTAACAATTTCCCAAAGTTTCATGCTCCTACCTACATTGAAAATTGGAGAATTTGTGATGAGTCGGTTTATAATATAAGAAAAATTATATTTGGGCCCCCGGTCCCCCATTAGTGGGAATTCTAACATACTTTTTTTGCCAATTTTTGTCGGGAGATTGTACTCAACAATTTCCCAAAGTTTCATGCTTCTACCTACACGGGTATTGACAAATTAGTGATTTTCAGTTCTTATATAGTATTTATTTGGAAAAAAACTACATTTGGGCCCCCGGTCCTAAGTAAAGGATATTTGAAATATTTTCAGCCAGCTACCATCGCTAATGTGAATTTAGCAACTCCCCAACGTTTTATGTGTCTACCTACACGGGCAATAAATGAATTATAGATTTTGAATTTTTATAAATCTCATATAAAAAAATATGTTTTTGGGTCCCGGCCCCCATGAGTGTGTATTTAAAAATTCTTTTACACCGACTTTCGTCGTGAGAGGGTACATAACAATTTCGCAAAGTTTCATGCTCCTACCTACACGGAAAATTGGAGAATTAGTGATGAGTCAATTTTTAATATTAGAAAAACTATATTTGGGCCCAAGGCCCCTCATGAGAGAGAGTTTTAACATTCTTTTTTGCCAATTTTTGTCGGGAGCGTGTACTCAACACATTGCCAAAGTTTCATGCTCCTACCTACGCGGGAAATAGAAAAATTGGTGATTTTCAATTTTTATAGGGCCAATATCAGGAAAAAAAATGTTTTTGGCCCCCCGGCCCCACATGAGCGAGATTTTAAAAATTATTTTTTGTCAATTGAAGTACCCAACAACTTCCCAAAATTTCATGCTCCTACCTACACGGGAAGTTGGAGAATTAGTAATGAGGCGATTTTTAATATAAAAAACTATATTTGGGCCCCCGGTCCCCCATGGGAGGGAATTGTAACGTTCTTTTTTGCCAGTTTTTGTCGGGAGCGTGTACTAAAATGTTTTCTTAAGTTTCATGCTCCTACCTACACGGAAAATATGAGAATTAGTGATTTTCATTTTTTATAGCTTATGTCAGGAAAAAACGTTTTATGGGCCCCGGCCCCCATGAGTGGGAAATTTAACTTTTTGTCCATATAATTATCGTCAAGAGCGTGTACTCAAAAGATTTCCAAAGTTTTATGCTTCTAACTGCACGGGAAATAGGAAAATTGGTGATTTTCGATTTTTTTATTTAAGGAAAAAAATGTTTTAGGGCCCACAGCCCCACATGAGCGAGTATTTTAAAATTCTTTTTTGCCAATTTTCGTCGTGAGAGGGAACCCAACAACTTTCCAAAGTTTCATGATTCTACCTACACGGGAAGTTGGAGAATTAGTGATGAATCAGTGAGTGAGTGAGTCAGTCAGGGCTTTCCCTTTATTAGTATAGATAAGAGAGGTAATAAACAAGAATCTTGTTGGGCTTAAATATAACGATTATGTGTATCTTCAGGGCCGAGAAATACCATGGCGACCCCGCCAGGGACAGTACGAGATTTTTTCAACGAGAGGCGTCGCCTGGCTGCCTCGGGGATGCCGGTACCCAGCATAGACAACCACTACAAGCAAGCCAAGGGAAGCAATTCGCCCGCGGATTGGTCCAACAGGACAGGCAGCGGAAACAGCGCGCACGCGCAGAAAGTCAGCGCCGGGAGGGACAGATCCCAACCCCTGGTGCCGATACACAGGGGAGGGGACGAGGCGGTGAACAACAACAACACCTCGGGGATACCGCTGAGGAGGACGGGCTCCAACGGTCACGTGGACCGGAACCCGTTCGACTCCAAGCCCCGGCTGGTCAAGCATGCGCCCCTGCCCCCGACCAGCGGCCACACGGACAGCAACAACAACGATGGGACCGGTGGCACCAAACCGTCCCACCTGCCCAGGTTTACACCCCAGGCCAGAGGCCAACCCCAGCCGGCCGGCCAGAAGACGGTCCACAACCCGCACCCCCCAGCCGAACCCCGGGGTCAGGGGGGTCAGCAGGGTAAACTGACCGACTTCCAGATATGGCAGCTGGAGCAGAACAAAGCGCGGGAAAAGCGCCTCAAGAAACTCAATCACAAGCAACACGGAGACGACGATGGCGCGTGGGCGGATCCCGAGGAGGAGCCGAGATTCGCCGAGAACTTGGAGGAAGCCGACGACCACGATGACGGGGATGGCGACGGGGAGGAGACTCCCGTGTCCAACGCCAAGATCAAAGAGCTGGAGAAGCAGTTGTTGGACAAGATAGCACGCGAGCAGGCAGAGCTGAAGAGGCTGAAGACAGAGAGACAAAAGGAGGAAGAAGAGGTAAATATGGCTGTTGTGAAACCCCCTCCCCGTGATAGTGAATATTCCTGGGGTCGGGGGGGGGTGAGAGAGGCAGAGGCGTCACTAGGGCTGGTGTCAGTGAACCTGCTGTTGTCCATTCTTTGTGTGCCCGTGTCCTGTTTCCTAGCACTTCTTGACAAGTTGACTGGACTCTTCCTTTCACGCATTTCCACTTTTCTTCGGTGGTCTCGTCTTCGACTTCGAGTATTTCGCGTAGGGCCGTAGGGCTTTATCTCTAAAAAAAAAAAGCTCCTATTTTGGCCTGTATTTTGCCACAAAACTGTTTGTTGTCGGCCCCAAAGTGCTGTTTGACAGTTAATATGGCCCTCCGACAGAAAAGTTTGGAGACCCCTGTCCTAGAGCATCGCTTCATAGGTCAGTTGGTCTTGCAAGTTTTTAATTTAAAAAAAAAAACAAACATAAGAGAACTAAATCTTGGTTCAGTCTATCAAAGTTCTCACCCCGAACCTTGTAATATCCTAGCAGTAGATAATATTGGTTGAAAGCTCTTACAGCATCATTTATTTCTCTTGTGTCCAAAATGTACAAACTTGTGCATTTGGTTGACTATGACATGGTTGTACATGTACAAACTTGTGTATTTGGTTGACTATGACATGGTTGTACATGTACAAACTTGTGTACTTGTTGGCCATCAAATGGTTGTACATGTACAAACTTGTGTACATGTTGACTATCAAATGGTTGTACATGTAGATGTAATGCAATAAGTTATGACATTTCATTCATTACCAGTATTTCTTTCGATGGCCAGATTCTACATACATGTATATCAAAGCTTCTGATGACCAGATTGAACATAAATTATATGTTCAGAAGGGCCATATTGTACATATAGTATATGTTTAGATGGCTATATAGGTCATATAGTATATGTTCACATCGCCATATTGTACATATACTATATGTTCAGATGGCCATATTGTACATATAGTATATGTTTAAATGGCTATATAGGTCTTATAGTATATGTTCACATCGCCATATTGTACATATACTATATGTTCAGATGGCCATATTGTACCTATAGTATATGTTCACATCGCCATATTGTACATATAGTATATGTTCAGATGGCCATATTGTACCTATAGTATATGTTCACATCGCCATATTGTACATATAGTATATGTTCACATCGCCATATTGTACATATACTATATGTTCAGATGGCCATATTGTACATATAGTATAAGTTCAGATGGGCCATATTGTATATATATTATATTGTATATATATATATGTTCAGATGGCAATATTGTACATATAGTATATGTTCTGATGGGCCATATTGTATATATATTTAGTATATGTTCAGATGGCCATATTGTACATATAGTATATGTTCTGATGGCCATATAGGACATATAGTATATGTTAAGATTGCCAAATAGGACAAATGAAGTATATGTTCAGAGACCATATAAGACATATACTATATGTTCAGATGACCATATAAGACATATACTATATGTTCAGATGACCATATAAGACATATACTATATGTTCAGATGACCATATAAGACATATACTATCTGTTCAGATGGTCATATAAGACATATACTATATGTTCAGATGGCTATATAGGACATATAGTATATGTTCAGATGACCATATAAGACATATAGTATTGCTAAAAATTATCCCGCTGTTAATCTATGTTAAAACTATTTATCGAACCACATTTTTTTTAACTTTATGTCTTCTTGGGATGACAGGAATGACAGGTAAACTAAACAAAACTTGTCACCAATTACGTCATCGGTGATGTCACATTCCACGACCCCAGAGTGCACCTGGAGATTTGTCACACGTCACATACCACCTGGCTTCCCCACCCATACCCTAGACTGTTTTTAAATTAATTTGCTCTCACTCACTCACTCACTCACTCACTCACTCACTCACTCACTCACTCACTCACTCACTCACTCACTCACTCACTCATTCATTCATCACTAATTCTCCAATTTTCCATGTAGGTAAGAGCATGAAACTTTGGGAAGTTGTTGGGTACTTTCTCACGACGAAAATGTGTGAAAAAGAATTTTAAAAATCTCGCTCATGTGGGGCGGGGGGCCCAAAAACATTTTTTTCCTTATAGGGGCTCTATAAAAATTAAAAATCACCAATTTTCCTATTTCCCGTGTAGGTAAAAGCATGAACTTTTGGATTTTTTTTATTACATGCTCTCAACGATAATTTGAAAACAAAAAGTTAAATTTTCCACTCATGGGGGCCGGGGACTCAAAAACGTTTTTTTTTCTTCTTTAAATGAGCTACATAAAAATTAAAAATTACTAATTCTCCTATTTCCCGTTTAGGTAGAAGCATAAGACTGTGGAATTTTTTTGATTTCACGCTCCCGACGACAATTTGCAAAAATAATGTTAAAACTCCCTCTCATGGGAGGCCGGGGGGAACAAATATAGTTTTTATTATATTAAAAACCGACTCAACACTAATACTCCAATTTTCCGTGTAGGTAGGAGAATGAAACTTTGGAAGATTGTTAAGTACCCTCTCACGACGAAAGTTGGTGTAAAGAATTTTGAAATACACACTCATTGGGGCCGGGGCCCCAAACCCGTTTTTTTTTCTCTGATATGAGCTTTATAAAATTTGAAATCTATAATTCTCCTATTTTCCGAGTAGGTAAACTAATGAAACGTTGAGGAGTTATAAATACACGTTCACTATGCTAGCAGGTGAAATAATATTTAAAATAGCCCTTACTGGGGGGCGGGGGCCAAAATTTAAAAACTGAAAATTATTAATTGTCCCGTTCCCCATAAAACTTTAGGAAGTTGTTGAGTACAATCTCGCGATGATAATTGGCAAAAGAGAATGTTAAATTCCCACTCATTGGGGGCCGGGGGCCCAAATATAATTTTTCTTTTATTTAAAAACGGACTCATCACAAATTCTCCAATTCATCGTGTAGGTAAAAACGTAAAACTTTTGTAAGTTGCTGGGTACCCTCTCAAGGCGAAAGTGGCGTAAAATTATTTTAAAATTTACTCTCATGGGGGCCGGTGCCCCAAAAACGTGTTTTTTCCTTATATGTCATATATAAAAATTTTAAATCACTAATTGTCCTATTTACCGCATGAAATGTTGGCGGGGGGGGGGGGGTTTGTTAAATACACTTACACGATGGTAGCAGGTGAAAAAATATTAAAAATATCCCTTGCTGGGCGCCGGGGGCCCAAATATAGTTTTTATGCACTCACTCACTCATCACTAATTCTTCAACTTCCCGCAGCAAAGCGCGGGGAAATAGCTAGTAGTATATGTTCAGGTGGGCCATATTGTACTTATACTTTATGTTCAGATGGGCCATATTGTATATATAGTATATGTTGAGGTGGTTATATTGTATATATAGTATAATTTCAGATGGGCCATATTGTACATATACTATATGTTCAGATGGGCCATATTGTATATATAGTATATGTTCAGATGGGTCATATTGTATATATAGTATATGTTCAGATTGGCCATATTGTATTTATAGTATATATTCAGATGGGCCATATTGTACATATACTATATGTTAAATTGGCCATATTGTATATATAGTATATGTTCAGATGGGCCATATTGTATATATAGTATATGTTCAGGTGGCCATATTGTGTATATAGTATATGTTCAGATGGCAATATAGGACATATAGTATGTGCTCAGATGACCAAATAGGACATATAATATATGTTCAGATGACCATATAAAACATATAGTATATGTTCTGATGACCATATAAGACATATAGTATATGTTCAGATCACCACATAGGACATATAGTATTGCTAAAAAAATCTCTTGTAATATCCCGCTGTTAATCTATGTTAAAACTATTTATAGAACCACATTTTTGTATTTTATGTCTTCTTGGGTTGACAGGAATGACAGGTAAATTAAATAAAACTTGTCACCAATTACGTCATCAATGATGTCACATTCCCCGACCCCAGAGTGCACCTGGAGATTTGTCACACGTCACATACCACATGGCTTCCGCTCCAATACCCCAGACCGTTTTTAAATTAATTTGCTCTGTCTTGTCACGAGTTCAATATATCTTGTCATGAGTTCAATCTATCTTGTCACAAGTTCAATCTATCTTGTCACAAGTTCAATCTATCTTGTCACTAGTTCAATCTATCTTGTCACGAGTTCAATCTATCTTGTCACGAGTTCAATCTATGTTGTCACAAGTTCAATCTATGTTGTCACGAGTTCAATCTATCTTGTCACGAGTTCAATCTATCTCGTCACGAGTTCAATCTATTTTGTCACGAGTTCAATCTATTTTGTCACAAGTTCAATCTATCTTGTCACGAGTTCAATCTATCTTGTCACGAGTTCAATCTATCTTGTCACAAGTTCAATCTATCTTGTCATGAGTTCAATCTATCTTGTCACAAGTTCAATCTATCTTATCACGAGTTCAATCTATCTTGTCACTAGTTCAATCTATCTTGTCACGAGTTTAATCTATCTTGTCACAAGTTCAATCTATCTTGTCACGAGTTCAATCTAGCTTGTCACAAGTTCAATCTAGCTTGTCACGAGTTCAATCTATCTTGTCACGAGTTCAATCTATGTTGTCACGAGTTCAATCTATCTTGTCACAGGTTCAATCTATCTTCTCACGAGTTCAATCTATGTTGTCACGAGTTCAATCTATCTTGTCACAAGTTCAATATATCTTGTCTCGAGTTCAATCTATCTTGTCACTAGTTCAATCTATCTTGTCACGAGTTCAATCTATCTTGTCACGAGTTCAATCTATCTTTGCACGAGTTCAATCTATCTTGTCACGAGTTTAATCTATCTGGTCACAAGTTTAATCTATCTTGTCACGAGTTCAATCTATCTTGTCACGAGTTTAATCTATCTGGTCACAAGTTTAATCTATCTTGTCACGAGTTTAATCTATCTTGTCACGAGTTTAATCTATCTGGTCACGAGTTCATTTTATCTTGTCAGGACTTCAATCTATTTTGTGACAACTTCACTCCATCTTGTAACGACTTCAATCATCTTGTGACAGCTTCACCCCATCTTTTCAGGACTTCAATCTATCTTGTCAGGACTTCAATCTCTCTTGTGACAGCTTCACCCCATCTTGTCATGACTTCAATCTATCTTGTCACAAGTTCAATCTATCTTGTCAAAAGTTCAATCTTTCTTGTCACAAAAACCCTGTCCGCTCTTTATTCTTCATCCAATGTCATTAATTAGACTAATGTCATTGCCGTGAGTGGATAGATATCCATTACTCTGTGCTCACCCTGGCTTAGTGTCATTCGAATGATATCCATTACACTCTGGGCTCACACTGGCTTAGTGTCAGTGGATAGATATCCATTACTCTGTGCTCACACTGGCTTAGTGTCAGTGGATTGATATCCATTACTATGTGCTGACCCTGGCTTAGTGTCAGTGGATAGATATCCATTACTCTGTGCTGACACTGGCTTAGTGTCAGTGGATAGATATCCATTACTATGTGCTCACACTGGCTTAGTGTCAGTGGATAGATATCCATTACACTCTGTTCTCACACTGGCTTAGTGTCAGTGGATAGATATCCATTACTCTGTGCTCACACTGGCTTAGTGTCAGTGGATTGATATCCATTACTATGTGCTGACCCTGGCTTAGTGTCAGTGGATAGATATCCATTACTATGTGCTCACACTGGCTTAGTGTCAGTGGATAGATATCCATTACACTCTGTGCTCACACTGGCTTAGTGTCAGTGGATAGATATCCATTACACTCTGTGCTCACACTGGCTTAGTGTCAGTGGATTGATATCCATTACTCTGTGCTGACCCTGGCTTAGTGTCAGTGGATTGATATCCATTACTCTGTGCTCACACTGGCTTAGTGTCATTCGAATGATATCCATTACTCTGGGCTCACACTGGCTTAGTGTCAGTGGATAGATATCCATTACTCTGGGCTCACACTGGCTTAGTGTCAGTGGATAGATATCCATTACTCTGGGCTCACACTGGCTTAGTGTCCGTTTCACCATAGTTACCCCGCCTTTCACTTTCACTCAGTGTGTTCGTGCCAATGTCACTCGTTGTTGCCGTGTATTTAACGAGATAACCAAATGTCACGTATTTAATCTTCTCGTTAAAAAAAAAATTAAAATGTCATACGTCATGACATATTTTGATGCTATAGAAATATTATTAGAGATTAATTAGAGATTATTAGAGATTACTTAGGCCTTTATTTTTTTAGCATAAACGACTAACCGATTTATTTTATAAGGAACTCTTACATCAGCAGGCTTGTCCATAGGAATGTTATTCCCATGGGATTCCCATGGGAAACGTCCCATGGGATGGGATGGGACAGCACATATTTGTATTTCCCATGTATTTAAAGGCTTGTCTAGGTTTTTCTCAATTTGACGAGCGGTAACACGGATTGATACTGAATTGTCATAGAGTTAAAACATTTGTTTATGTAGTCCTATTTAATAGACACTAAACCTAAACTTTCATAAATTTCATAATTTTATTTTAAATGTATTCCATATTAATATTATAATAGTAATCCCATGGGATGGGATGGGATGGGACAGTCATAAATTGTCATGGGATGGGATGGGATGGGACAGAAAAATATGTCCCATGGACAAGCCTGTATATCCGCCTATGTACTGATGATGTGATAATTGTTCTCATTGCGTAAACTTATATTTTTAGGTGGTTTTTTGTTTGTTTTTTCTCCTCAGGAGATGCGCGAGATGGAGAGACAGAAGAAGAGGGAAGCCGCCGAACGAGCAAAGCTGAAGAAACAAGAAGAGGAGAGACGGAAAGAGGAGGAGAGGCGCCGGAGGAAAGAGGAAGCCGAGGAGAAGCTTGAGCGCGAGAGGGAAGAGAGACGAGAGAAGCAGCAGGCGGAAGATGAACGCCAGAGAAAAGAGGAGGAGAAAAGGAGGCTGAAGATGGCGAACTCTCGGCGGGCGGAGGAGAGGAAGACTGACGAGGACAGGGCGTCTGACGGTGACGAGGACGCCCCGCCGTCGAAAGCCGCCAGCGCGCCCCAGGCGCACCAACCGCCGAAACAGAAGCCAAAGGTCACGGCGGACGACCTTGACGACACCGTCCTCTCCGTGTCGGACGCCAACTACTACGCGCAGGCAGCGGCGTCGTCAGAGGCCAAAGGTCAGGTGGGCAGTCTGGCCAAGTGCAGCATCTGTGGGCGGTCCTTCGCCCACGACCGCATCCAGAAACACAGAGACGCCTGCGCCAAGGCCAGCAAGCCGAGGAAAGAGTTCGACTCGTCCAAGAAACGGGTGGAAGGGACAGAGCTCGCCAAGTATGCCGGGAAGGCCAGGAAACAAGAGCCGCCGGTAAGAATGAAAAATCTGGCCCACAGCACTAACGGGGATTTCATGTCAGTCTTATGGGCCCACAGCACTAACGGGGGATTTCATGTCAGTCTTATGGGCCCACAGCACTACCGGGGATTTCATGTCAGTCTTATGGGCCCACAGCACTAATGGGGATTTCATCTCAGTCTTATGGGCCCACAGCACTACCGGGGATTTCATGTCAGTCTTATGGGCCCACAGCACTAATGGGGATTTCATCTCAGTTTTATGGACCCGCAGCACTAACGGGGATTTCATGTCAGTCTGATGGGCCCACAGCACTAACGGGGATTTTATGTCAGTCTTATGGGCCCACAGCACTAATGGGGATTTCATCTCAGTTTTATGGACCCGCAGCACTAACGGGGATTTCATGTCAGTCTTATGGGCCCACAGCACTAACAGGGATTTCATGTCAGTCTTATGGGCCCACAGTACTAACGGGGATTTCATGTCAGTCTTATGGGCCCACAGCACTAACGGGAATTTCATGTCAGTCTTATGGGCCCACAGCACTAACGGGGATTTCATGTCAGTATTATGGGCCCACAGTACTAACGGGAATTTCATGTCAGTTTTATGGGCCCACAGCACTAATGGGAATTTCATGTCAGTCTTATGGGCCCACATCACTACCGGGGATTTCATGTCACTATTGGACATTGCTCCACTATTGGACATTGCTCCACTATTGGACATTGCTCCACTACTGGGCAGTGCTCCACTACTGGAAATTGCTCCTATATTGGACATTGCTCTTACATTGGACATTGCTCCAATACTGGACATTGCTCCAATACTGAACATTGCTCCACTATTGGACATTGCTCCACTATTGGACATTGCTCCACTACTGGGCAGTGCTCCACTACTGGAAATTGCTCCTATATTGGACATTGCTCTTACATTGGACATTGCTCCAATACTGGACATTGCTCCACTATTGGACATTGCTCTTACATTGGACATTGCTCCAATACTGGACATTGCTCCAATATTGGACATTGCTCTTATATGGGACATTGCTCCAATACTGGACATTGCTCCACTATTGGACATTGCTCCACTACTGGACATTGCTCCAATACTGGACATTGCTCCACTATTGGACATTGCTCCACTACTGGACATTGCTCCTATATTGGACATTGCTCCTATATTGGACATTGCTCCAATACTGAACATTGCTCCACTATTGGACATTGCTCCACTATTGGACATTGCTCCACTACTGGGCAGTGCTCCACTACTGGACATTTCTCCTATATTGGACATTGCTCCTATATTGGACATTGCTCCTTTATTGGACATTGCTCCAATACTGAACATTGCTCCAATACTGAACATTGCTCCACTATTGGACATTGCTCCACTACTGAACATTGCTCCACTATTAGACATTGCTCCACTACTGAACATTGCTCCACTATTAGACATTGCTCCACTACTGGGCAGTGCTAAAATATGAAGCTAATGAGATCAGAGTGATCGTTGCATGAAACGATGTTAACGATCTTTGGGATTTTTAAAAGTGCTTTTCTTGAATAGATGTTTTGTTAAATGGCGTCAGCAGCAAGGTATTAGCAGAATTATCCGGATTAGATGTGGATAGGGATACGTTCTCCTGTTTGGAATTACGTGTATTTATTTGACCAGACAATTAAGTATATTTATAATGCAGGTTTTCACAGGTCAAAAAATTAATACTAGCGTCATAGCATACGCCGCTAATCATTTATTGACGGGTGACATTTTATGAAAGTAATTGTTGAGGAGAGTGTGTGACTACTTTTCTGTCACTGAGCACAACGGAGAGCACGAAGTTATTATTCCACTGTCGAGGAACAAAGCTTACAGCCGTGTTGCGAAGTCATGTTGGACAAGAAAGTGGGAAATGAACGGGCACACACGCAAACATTTTTAAAAATTAAAAAAAAGTAATGCCTTAGCTGGGGCTTGAACCTGCGACCTTCCGCGTATTAGGCGAATGTAATAACCACTACACTACAAAATACATGCTATTCTGTTGTTCTGAAAAAACAAAATAATTGACCTCAATTGAATGCATTGTTGGTCTCGATGACCCCCCACCCTCGGCACCATTACCTTTTCTTGCCAGCTGATTGGTCGGTGGGGTTAGACAGCTTGCTTCGTGTCCGGCATGGTTGAACCATTAGGAGAATTTTATATAAATAGAGATAATAATAGATGTATTCTTTAACAATTTTAGTTGAAAATGTTGACAATCTAATTGTCGTTATTGTTCAGCCCACACGTGGCCATTCATGCATATCCATAGGTGGGCAAAATACTGACCACAGAGTATTTAAAATACCAAACACTAAAATACCCCAGGATAAGTATTTTAAATACCAAAATACAAAATACTTTTCAATAGGGTTCAAAATACTAAAATACAAAATACGTATTTTAAAATACTTTTATTCAAATACAAATACTTGGTTTTATCGTCCATCACTGCATTCACTGGATATTTTATACACCAACATCAATGTAACTATAAGTATCACCATGTTCAATGTTTACTGTGACAGCAGCTACAATATACATAATAAATCAACTGAAAATTATCTCCAAAAAAACTTTAATAACAAACATTGCTTCATGTTTTGCAATAAAAAGTTGTTCATACAATTTCACAATATAATTTTATGATTTGCTTTCAATAGTAATTGTTGCTGAAAATTTTCGTCGGTCATACATGCCCTCTTTTTATTCAATACCATCCCTGCATACGAAAAAAGCCGTTCAACTGGTGCAGAGGATGGTATGCCAGTGTTGTATTTCAAAAACAATTTTTTGACAGTAGGGTACTTATGCAAAATTTCAAGCGAGGTAGACTTGTCATCAAAGTACTGGAGAATTTCCATGTCTGATATAATTTCAGTTGGTGGAGTATGTCCACTTTCAAAGGAAAAGAAATTATCATTATCCACTGGGGCTGAGGCAGGAACATTATTTTGATGAACAATGCTTGAGAGCGACTCTTGTGTCGCCTTGGCCAAAAAAAGATTTCTAACGCTTTGGACATTGTTAGCTGGCACCCATCTCAATTTGAAGAAGGGATGAGAAACAGCTGCAAAAATATACTCATTAACACTTGCATCAAGATCTACATAGCAACCAAATCGTTTGTGAATACATTGGAGCAGCCCCTTGCAAAGCGGAGCACAATAGTTTAATTGCCTGTTACACAGATCTTCTAATTTGTCTTTGATACGCAACAATGTTGGCAATAAATGACCCATAAAACAATTTTTATCTCCCTGCAAATGATCGAGGCTATCTGCGACAGGTTTCATACATTCAATAAATTCCAGCAAGAATTTGATTTCATAGTCCTTGAAAACAGGAACCTTAAGCGCAATACACAAATCTTTCAGTTTGTCACTTGTTTTAGTGAGGTTGCAAACACTGTCATATAAGGAATTCCATCTGGTTGGGCAAGGACACATCGGTTGTGAATTCATGACGTCAAAATATTCCTCACAAGATTTTGGTGATCGAGAGCATTTGTTCCAGATTGCCGTGCACTTAGCGAAGGTTGTGTGATGGACTCGCCCATACGGATGATTGTCTGCAACTATTTTGGCAAGATCCGTAGTAGCTATCAAGCTAAGTGTGTGACTGCTGCATCTGTGATGCTGAGGAAGAGAGGTGTGAGAAGTATCATAATCGTGACTATCAGCATCATCATGGATTGATAGAGGGTTAGCCAAAATATTTCCGACATCTTCAAACTCAATATCATCATTTTCCTCAATATCATCACTCTTCTCAATTTTAACACCAAACTGCTCAAAAGCTTTAACAAAATTTGATCCATTATCAGTTACAGTAAGGCAAACTTTGTTGGAAATGCCAAAATTTTCATGCACATCGTATAGTAATTCTGCTATACGGTAATATGTGTGACTGCCAGGAAACCTACGACAAGCTAAAGCTGCTGATTCTCTAGAAAGACTTGAGATATTTATCCAGTGAGCAGTAACACCGAGAAAACTTCGACGATTTGACGACCATATGTCGGCTGTAGTACATACAAAAGTTTGCTCTGACAGAACCTGCTTCAATTTCTCGATCATTTGCAACTCCATTTCATTTAAACGCCTGCCGAGGGTCCTACGAGACATTACCACAACCTCCGTATTCATCTTACACAGTCCAGCCACTAAAGCCTTGAACTCGGGTTCTTCAACGGTTGTTTGCGGACGCATGCCCATGACGATGTATTTCGTGATCAGTTGATCCGCAGCAGCCTGAGAACTTCCACGAACAGTCTGTTCAATAGTCTGCTGCCGAGCGTGCTTTAAAGATACAGCAGATGGCGCTGCAACGGTTTTCCGTTTTCGTTCACGCACTGAACTTGAAGATGCTACCACCTCATTGCGGTAGTTATTGTAATCCTCCAAGCAATCTTTATGAACAGTCTGTAAAAAAAATTTAAATTTCATTTAGAATTTTAAAAATGCATTTGATTCTTACACTGTTACACATCTTCTTCGCTGAGTTCGACGGTTCAAACCGCATCTCAATCAGATTACAAATAAGCGAGATATCTGGACTACATTTTCCAGGAAATTTGCATCGATATCCGTTGATAAGTGACTGAGATATCAAGGTGATCACGAACGTGACGGACGGCCGGACGGCGTGCATGACAGCTGAGAACTGTCATGATTGTAAACCGAGCCTCCTGTCGGTGGCTCGGTTTACAATCAATAATATATTACATGTAAGTTATGTAACTTTGACACAGCAAATTTAAATCAGCGCCGCCGAGTAACTATATGTTAGAGGGGGCGCTATATAAATACGCTATTACATTACATTACAAATCAAATCAAATAAATTTACATGTTTTATTGCATAATATCATTCATAATTCTGATGACATTCTCTAAGTACACTACTACAGTACAGTACTTGTACTTACCCGCAAGTGCTTTAGAAAATTCGATGTCGCATTCAAACTGCCACTCAAAATTCTTTCGTTTGAACACAGACAGCATTTGGCCTTTACAGAGCCATTTTCATTCTTCACAATTGCAAAAAACTTCCCATCCAATATGGCAGGAACTGCATGACTACCGGCAAGGCGGACATCTGTTTGATTTTCATTCTCTGAAACTGATTTCACTGGATTACTTTCGCTCATTTTCACGGCATCGAAAGATAAAATATGTCAATTTCTCTTCTAGCCGGAATCAGAAAGAACCGGAACCGGAAATTACTATTTTCATTTGATAAACATTTTTGTAGCACTACTTGTGCGCCGGTATCTAATGCTTGAAGCATCATCCGATACAAGTAAGAAAGAACTAAAGCAGGCTGTATTATAAAAAAAAGGCTATGATAATTATTATTGATAGGGGTGCAAAAGTATTTTGAAAAAAGTATTTTGAAAAAGTATTTTTGAATTACTAAAATACTCTTACACAAGTATTTAAATACCAAAATACTAAATACTTTCACACAAGTATTTAAAATAACAAATAAAATACGTATTTTATTTTGAAAATACGTATTTAAAATACTTGTATTTGAAATACTGCCCACCTCTGTGCATATCGAGGTCACGCGTTCATGAACACAGGGTTACAACAATGATGACATTGTCACTTTAATCCAATTCATCTCTTGTCGCAACCGACAGTGGAGATAGCTCTTGACGCTGACTACTATATCGAATCGCTCTATAACTGGGCGCTGATTGTGTCCACATATCGATCCGGTGCTCGGTGTAGGACATCAATGAATCACCGTATCGATCCGGTGCTCGGTGTAGGACATCAATAAATCACCGTATCGATCCGATGCTCGGTGTCGGACATCAATAAATCACCGTATCGATCCGGTGCTCGGTGTAGGACATCAATAAATCACCGTATCGATCCGGTGCTCGGTGTAGGACATCAATAAATCACCGTATCGATCCGGTGCTCGGTGTCGGACATCAATAAATCACCGTAGCGATCCGGTGCTCGGTGTAGGACATCAATAAATCACCGTATCGATCCGGGAAGTAATGTACAAACAAGGGGAAGTAATGTACAAACGAGGGGAAGTCATGTACAAACGAGGGGAATTAATGTACAAACGAGGGGAAGTCATGTACAAACAAGGGGAAGTCATGTACAAACAAGGGGAAGTAATGTATAAACGAGGGGAAGTCATGTACAAACAAGGGGAAGTAATGTACAAACGAGGGGAAGTCATGTACAAACGAGGGGAATTAATGTACAAACAAGGGGAAGTCATGTACAAACAAGGGGAAGTAATGTACAAACAAGGGGAAGTAATGTACAAACAAGGGGAAGTAATGTACAAACAAGGGGAAGTCATGTACAAACAAGGGGAAGTAATGTACAAACAAGGGGAAGTAATGTACAAACAAGGGGAAGTAATGTACAAACAAGGGGAAGTCATGTACAAATAAGTGGAAGTAATGTATAAACAAGGGGAAGTAATGTACAAACAAGGGGAAGTAATGTACAAACAAGGGGAAGTAATGTACAAACAAGGGGAAGTAATGTACAAACAAGGGGAAGTCATGTATAAACAAGGGGAAGTAATGTACAAACAAGGGGAAGTAATGTACAAACAAGGGGAAGTAATGTACGAACGAAGGGAAGTAATGTACAAACAAGGGGAAGTAATGCACAAACGAGTGGAAGTAAAGCATGTTTTTTTATAGGCCTTCCAGTTGATTCCCAAACACTCTACAGAGACAGGGGGGAGTGAATGGTGGGACCACCCCAAGCGGCAAATTTTTAATTATTTGTTTCCAAATATGCAGACATAGCAGTTTTGTATTACACCCGAGCTTGATTCGTTGAAAGTGGGAAGGATAATTGAACAGATATAGACAGACAAACAACAGAGACGGGCAGACAACAGAGACAGACACACAACGGAGACAGACACTGAGTGGAGGCAGACGGACAACTCAGGCAGACAGAAATGCAACTGAGACAGACACAACGGAAACAGACACTTAATGGAGACAGGCAATCAGTGGGGGCCAAAAGACAGACAACTGAGACACAGACAGACAAATGAGGCACACAGACAGAAAACTGAGGCACACAGACAGACAACTGAGGCACACAGACAGACAAATGAGGCACACAGACAGACAGCTGAGGCACACAGACAGACAACTGAGACACAGACAGACAACTGAGACACAGACAGACAAATGAGGCACACAGACAGACAACTGAGACACAGACAGACAAATGAGGCACACAGACAGACAAATGAGACACACAGACAGACAAATGAGGCACACAGACAGACAAATGAGGTACACAGACAGACAAATGAGGCGCACAGACAGACAACTGAGACACAGACAGACAACTGAGGCACACAGACACACAAATGAGGTACACAGACAGACAACTGAGACACAGACAGACAACTGAGGCACACAGACAGACAAATGAGGTACACAGACAGACAAATGAGGCACACAGACAGACAAATGAGGTACACATACAGACAAATGAGGCACACAGACAGACAAATGAGACACAGACAGACAACTGAGACACAGACAGACAAATGAGGCACACAGACAGACAACTGAGACACAGACAGACAAATGAGGCACACAGACAGACAAATGAGACACACAGACAGACAAATGAGGCACACAGACAGAAAAATGAGGCACACAGACAGACAAATGAGGCACACAGACAGACAACTGAGGCAAACAGACAGACAAATGAGGCACACAGACAGACAAATGAGGCACACAAACAGACAACTGAGGCAAACAGACAGACAAACGAGGCACACAGACAGACAACTGAGGCACACAGACAGACAAATGAGGCACACAGACAGACAAATGAGGTACACAGACAGACAAATGAGGCACACATACAGACAAATGAGGCACACAGACAGACAAATGAGGCGACCAAACAGACAACTGAGGCAAACAGACAGATAACTGAGGCAGACAACTGAGGCAGACAGACAGACAACTGAGGTAGACAGACAGACAATTGAGACACATAGACAAACAACTGAGACACACCGACAGACATCTGAGGCAGACACAACGGAAACAGACACACAAGGGAGAGAGACACTCAATGGTGGCAGACAGATAACAGGCAGACACAACGGAGTGTCTTTCTTCGTTGTGTGTCTCTTTCCGCTGTGTCTGCCTCAGTTGTTTGTCTGTGTGTCTCCGTTGTCCCAATGGAGACAGACACACAACGGAGACAGACACACAACGGAGACTGGAGACAGACACTCAATGGAGACAGACACACAACGGAGACTGGAGACAGACACTCAACGGAGACTGGAGACAGACACACAACGGAGACAGACACAGAACGGAGACTGGAGACAGACACACAATGGAGACAGACACTCAATGGAGACAGACACACAACGGAGACATACACTCAACGGAGATAGACACACAACGGAGACAGACACACAACGGAGAGAGACACACAACGGAGACATACACTCAACGGAGACAGACACACAACGGAGACAGACACACAACGGAGACATACACTCAACGGAGACAGCCACTCAATGGAGACAGACACACAACGGAGACAGACACACAACGGAGACAGACACACATGGAAACTGGAGACAGCCACTCAATGGAGACAGACACACAACGGAGATTGGAGACAGACACACAACGGAGACTGGAGACAGACACACAACGGAGACTGGAGACAGACACACAACGGAGACTGGAGACAGACACACAACGGAGACAGACACACAACGGAGACAGACACACATGGAAACTGGAGACAGCCACTCAATGGAGACAGACACACAACGGAGACAGACACAGAATGGAGACTGGAGACAGACACACAATGGAGACACTCAATGGAGACAGACACACAACGGAGACATACACTCAACGGAGACAGACACACAACGGAGACAGACACACAACGGAGACAGACACACAACGGAGACAGACACTCAACGGAGACAGACACACAACGGAGACAGACACACAACGGAGACAGACACTCAACGGAGACAGACACTCAACGGACACAGATACAAAACGGAGATAAATACTTAACAGAGACACACACCACGGAAACAGACTTTAAAAAATCACTAAATCATTGATCCATGAAGTATGAAGGAACAAATGGTGACAACGCAGCTCTTAACTCGGTGAAACTCTTCTTTGTTTTCAGAAGAAAAAGTCCAACTGGCGCACACACCATGAGCAGTTCATCGAATCACTCCGCTACGCCAAGAAAGTGACGCAGATCGAAAAGGAGGGCGGAGACTTCAGATCCCTAGCCCCGCCCCCTCGTACCGTCAACCCGGATCTCGTCCCGTGTCCCCACTGTGGCCGGACATTCAACGAGACAGCCGCCGAGCGACACATCCCGAGATGCCAAGCGCTGAAGACAAGGCCGGCGCCAGTAAACACCAGGAGGAGATAGACCCCTGCCCCAAGGGCCGCGCGGCCAACACACAAAAAACTATGTTGACGGGGGTATCTTGTTATAGGTTTTTATTATGGACGGAACAGCAAGTGTAAAAGTTACTATACTCTAAGTAATTTAAGAAAGGGACAGCACTCCTACTTTGAATTCATGACATAAGTTACACTCCCCTTTGTTCTGAAACATCTAAAGTCTCCAGGAGCATGACACTGGAATTCTTCTGTCGCCGAATACTCGTGTACATAAACAACTTTATATTCATTAAAACTAATTTTGTTCATCATGTTTATTTGTAATATTCACCCCCCCCCCCCCCCGCCGTAAAAGAAAAAACCCCC
>MUZC01000258.1:97831-110002 GCA_002072015.1 Radix auricularia
AGATATTCTATAATTAATATTCTATAATAGGTATTCCATAATAGATATTCTATGATAGACATTCTATAATCGATATTCTATAATAGATATTGTATAACAGATATTCCATAATATATATTCTATAATAGATATTCTATAACAAATATTCTATAGTAAATATTCTATAATAGATATTCTATAACAGATATTCTGTAACAGGTTGAACGTGACGGAATGAGATCACAGCAGAATGACAATGAAACTGACAGTCGTTATTTCTATATTGGCTTCTAGCTATGGCGGATTAAGGGGGGGGGGCTGAACGGGCTAAAGCCAGGGGCCCCCGACGGTTTGGGGGCCCCCAAACTTTTTTTATTTTAAAATAAAAGTGTACAAATGTTTGCTCGAACCCTTGTAAATATAATAAATAAAATATATTAATAAATATTATCTCTATACAACTAGATATAGTTGCCTCCCTTAGAGAACATAGTTTAAAATATTGTTTATATTTTTAAAATTTCTCCTTTGTGACGAGCTCCGCTGGCCGTGTGGAGAGAGTAATGGCTTGTGATGCAAGTGGTACCGGGTTCGATTCCCAGCAGTGGAATTAAACGTTTTTGTTTTCACACTCAATTGTAACATACCGGCGAACACTTCAAACAAATACTTCTTCGTTTTCGTTTTTTTTTCATTATTAATATTTAGTTACAGTCTTATATTAGCTGTTAACACTCATTTTAAGGGACGCTGGCTGGATAGGGCCCCCGTTTGATTGCAGCCCGGGGCCCCGTGCAGTCTTAATCCGCCCCTGGCTTCTAGCAAGTGTCAATTAGACTAAATGTCTTCTGGCTTATAGCTCATGTCAAGTAAATGTCTACTGGCTTCAAGCTAGTGGCAAAATTATCTATTCTATAGTGTCAAATAAACGTCTGCTTGAAAAGATGGAGTAATTAAAATTGTGATAGGAAATTATTATTTTTTTAAAATGTACCCATAAAAGCATCCAATGCATAACCGGATGTGACGATCTAAGATAGAGATGGCGTCACACATCACTAGGTGGTGCTCGCGGAACAGTTGCAGGTATTCTGGGAACGTGTCTTTAGAGGCAGAGATCTGGACGGGGAGACAATAGAACTTGTTACAAACATGGGGAGACAATAGAACTTGTTACAAACATGGGGATACAATAGAACTTGTTACAAACATGGGGAGACAATAGAACTTGTTACAAACATGGGGAGACAATAGAACTTGTTACAAACATGGGGAGACAATAGAACTTGTTACAAACATACATTCATGGGAGACAATAGAACTTGTTACAAACATGGGGAGACAATAGAATTTGTTACAAACATACATTCATGGGAGACAATAGAACTTGTTACAAACATGGGGAGACAATAGAATTTGTTACGTTCATGGGGAGACAATAGAACTTGTTACAAACATGGGGAGACAATAGAACTTGTTACAAACATGGGGAGACAATAGAACTTGATACAAACATGGGGAGACAATAGAACTTGCTACAAACATGGGGAGACAATAGAACTTGTTACAAACATGGGGAGACAATAGAACTTGTTATGTTCATAAGAAGTCAATGATGGTCAACCAATAGTTTTGTACATCTATTTGTAAATAGTGTATACAATTAAGTCATTGTTTTGTTTTATTCTTTATATGTCAGGGGCGTCACTGGGTGGTTGTTGAGGTAGCGGACCACACAGGGGGACACCATCATAAGGGGTGACACCATCACAAGGTGTGGCACCATCACAAGGGGTGACACCATCATAAGGGGTGACACCATCACAAGGTGTGACACCATCACAAGGGGTGTCACCATCACAAGGGGTGACACCATCACAAGGAGTGACACCAAGGTGTCAAATTCTGCGTGTTCCCGTTATTTTTGTCACTGGCAGACTCCGAGGAGGTCTATGGGGTAAGTGGTGAGGGGGTGACACCGTGACCAACCGCACTGGGTGACACCGACCCAAGTGACGCCCCTGCTTTATGTTATTAATAAAGTGAGTGACGCATGCAAGTTTTGGCTTTGGTGAACTAAAGACTCGCTGGCCGTTCCAAGATCTGACTGCTACTAAACTGCGGGGAGGGGGAAGGGACAGTATAGCTTCACTCAGACTAGAGTAGGGCAGGTTCCTGTAGGGTCCATGTGTGTTGAGACGAAGCTAGGCAAAGCACGGGAGTATACAATCAGGGGCGTGGCGGTACTTTTCGATTAAGGTTTATGTTTACATATTTTCCTCATGCTTTGACCTACATATTTTCTCATGATTTGACTTACATATTTTCTCATGATTTGACATACATATATTTTCTTATGCTTTGACCTACATATAGTATCATGATTTGATCTACATATTTTCTCATGAATTGACCTACATATTTTCTCATGATTTGACCTGCATATATTATCATGATTTGGTCTACATATTTTCTTATGAATCGACTACGGTTTGCCTTGCAAAATTTCTCACGATTTGACCTAATTAATACGTCATTGTTATTCCTACGTTGCCTCATGTTTTACCTACATGTTCTTCTCCCATTGTAGACATTTTCTCATGATTTGACCTACATATTATCTCGTGGTTTGACCTACATAACATCTCATTGCTTTGACCTATGTATTATCTCATGGTTCGACCTTCATATTATCTCGTGGTTTGACCTACATAACATCTCATGGTTCGACCCAGGTGCCGGAAGTGAGTGCTGACGTAGTGACTGAAGACGATCAGGAGGGATATGGTCCCTATCCAGGCGAACGAGGTGAAGGCGCCGACGACGCTGGACACGACAATGACCCCTGGTGACCGGTGTCCAGTCACGTAGAAGACCTTGTTCATCCCAGCAGAGAACGTGTCGTCTGCGGCCATGACGAAGGCGATGAAGATGCCGTTGAGGACCGGCACGGCACATATCCCAGCCACAGCGAGTCTGTTGACCTTAGAATTCGTCAGACTTCTCAGACCAAGAGAATGAGACACGGGATCCTAGGGTAGAGATTTTTTTATTTTAAATAATCAAACAAAGTTTTTTATTTTAAAAAGACCCGTAAAAAAACAAGTTTTTGACTCTATAAGTCCTTTATATACGAGACATAACTATAAGGATGTTCGTTATAACACGCAGGGCAAAACAATCCGAAAATACAAAATTCTAGTTATGTCTCGTAAAGCGCACCGATAGTGGATATATTTTTAAAAAGTATTTTCAATGTAATGCGCACCTTATTGCGCGACATGAAAGGTTGTTGAACTTATTATGCACCACGACACTCTATCTCAAAAAAATTAACATGACATTAAGTGATAAATAAAATAATTTTAAAATTCAAAAATTCAATTACTGTCAATTCGATTGATTTGAAATTTTGCTACATCATTTTTATCATTGGCATGATAGCTTACGAGAAAGTGGGTAAAATATCGATCCAAGTTTTTTCGGCAAGGTCGCACGGTCGATCGGTCGCCCGCCCGGCTCAGACACCACAAGTTAATATAAAGGATTTAAAAACAATTAAAATGAATATAATACAATCTTATAAAATTAAATTTAAATGTAAAAAATGAAATGAAATGTTAACATAAAACTGTAAAATACGATAAACAGAAACGGTAAATAAGCCCGTAAAAAACAATAAAGTTTTGTTTTTTTTTACTATAAATCCTTATATATGAGACATAACTAAAAGTATGTTCACTATAATACGCACCGCGTGACAGACTAGCATAAACATTTACATGCCACATTGAGATAATCTAAAATGTCATTAATTTAATTACAGTGTATTCGATCGTTGTAAGAATTTTTATAGATTATTTTTTAAGTTGCCATGAATCTGCCTGAAATATTTCAGCTTGATAGGATACCGGGAAGTGGGTTAAATTCGCTCTAGAGTTTTTGCGACCGACATACAAGCAGACGGTTCTAGTTAATATATTTTATTAACGCCAGTAAACTGCCCCACGTGACAGTAACAAATTACATAAAACGGATACATGATGACATCAAACAATTATAAAACACGGGAAACAGTGACATCTGATGACAGGAAATGGAGACATCTGATGACAAAAAAAATGGCATTTAGCCCAATTACCTTGTGGATCTGACGCCATTTCTTGAAAAACGCACTGAAATGGTCCCGTCTGCTACAGCTGACGTACAGCATGGTGGCTGTCGCCGTGGCCTCCAGATACCAACCGGAAGTGGTTAGTACGATCATCAGGGGGACATCACCATTGGTATACAGGAAGAAACATCTGTACAGAGGATAACGGAAATTTTATTTTTCTATATAGAATTCAACCAATGTCAAAATAGATTTGCGCTATGCTGAAACTGATTTTAAAAATTTGTTCGACTAATCGTACAAAAAATTCATCAGATTAATCTCGATTAATTATATTTTTATAATGCATATATAGATCCCTATAATTCACGATTCATTATTTCGCGAAATTGGTTAAGTCGCGGGAATTCTAATCCTCCCAAATTTTGTGACGTAACACAGCAAATTCGTTCTGCTCAGCAAGAATTAAGAATAAAAATTTTTTGTTTACCATGCACGTCTTTATAAATAATAATAGTCCTGATTCGAGGGGAAAGTATATAAGTAAAGAAAAAAATAATAATTATTAATAAATTGAAAAAAAGAAATATTTTCTTAAATTTTAATGGAATTAATTTAATCCATCAAATTAATTTAAATCGATAAGAAAATAACTATTTATCTATTAATTATTCGTTAATTTCCGCAGCCCCAATTTAAACCTATTGAAAATAGAATGCAAAAAAAACAACGTTGACTTTTTTCAAAAAATATTGTGTACAATATACGCATACACACAAAAACTTACACACACACACATACCATCAGCAAAAAATACAGAACACACATATACACAGACACACATGTACACAAACATACATATACACAAACACACATATACACAAACACATATATACACAAACACACAAATACAACACACATACACAAACAGACATATACACAAACACACACATACACAAACACACATATACACGGACACACATATTCACAAACAAACATATACACAGACACACATACTCAGACACACATATACACAGACACACATATACACAGACACACATATAAACAAACAAACATATACACAGACATACATATACACAGACACACATATACACAGACACACATATACACAGACACACATATACACAAACAAACACATACACAGACACACGTATACACAGACACATATACACAGACACACATATACACAAACAAACATATACACAAAAACACATATACACAGACACACATATACACAAACAAACATATGCATAAAAACACATATACACAGACACAGATATACACAGACACACATTCACAAACAAAGAAATACACAGAAACACGTATACACAAACACACATATACCCAAACACACATATACACAAACAGACATATACACAAACAGACATATACACAAACAGACATATACACAAACAGACATATACACAAACACCCCAACACAATGTAACTTATATTAAAGCCCAACTCACCTTACGAAGTTCGCCCACAACACAACTAAGACAACTGTCGGATATATTCTGTCGCGTACCTTCGGCCACACACTGGTGGTGTCTCTTGTTCGTGTCCTACTCCTACACTTGGAGGACTCCTCGACAAGTCTTGCCCCATTCAGCGCATGTCTGTCAAACATTTCGCACCTGTTCAGAAAACTGTTTCGGTGCTTCTTATGATGGTGACTTAAACATTTCATGTGATCCTTGGAAACGTTTGTTGATGTTTTGGTTGTTGGCGAGTCGGTTACCCGATAAACACCAGGCTCACCGTTTGAGAAAGAGATTTTAGAATAACTTTGGGTGCTCGTGTTATCGTGTTGCCTCAGCGTCCAGTTGGAGTCAGGCGACGTCCATTCATTGACTGCTGACCCGCAAAGAAGGCACGGCTCCGACCCCACCGAACAGCAGCACCGGTTTATTTCGTTTCTTTTGGCAAGCTGTATAAATTTTTAAAAAATATTTTTGGTAGAAAATGTTGAGTCGCAGTAAAGCTTGAATCTAAATATTAAAATGTATCTTTATCAGTGATTCCATTGATTCCACCCCCCCCCCCCCAAATCATTCTCACTCAGTCATTCTTCATACAGCTATAAATAATCTTTTAGGCTTTAGGAAAGAAGCTCCAAAAATAAGTAGTATCCTAAGTAGTCACTCACATAAGGGGGCCGTCCATAAAGTATGCAGAGGGGGGTTGTGTAAGAAAGTGTGACTGGGGGGGTGGTGGTGTAAGAAAGTGGGATAGTTTATGACAGGAGGGGAGGAGGGTGTGCGGTTCTGTGTGACGTCACGGTGTTTTATATTAAATTTTGTTAATAAACAACAATATTTTTGTTCGAAAGTGCGACGTACTTCAGGGGGTGGGGGTCAGAGATTTGTGACAGGGGGAGGGGGGTGTAAAAATGGTCCGAAATAGCCCCTAAATGACCTTTAATACCATCTACCCAATAACGTAAGTCAACATATTTTAGCATACCAATGATCTTTGCGAGTTGTATGGCATGTACCCAACTTGTAAGATCTTTGTGAGTTGTATGACCTGTACATGACTTGTAAGATCTTTGTGAGTTGTATGACCTGTACATATACTTGTAAGATCTTTGTGAGTTGTATGACCTGTACATGACTTGTAAGATTTTTGTGAGTTGTATGACCTGTACATGATTTTTAAGATCTTTGTAAGTTGTATGCAGGGGCGGATTAAGACTGCACGGGGCCCCGGGCTGCAATCAAACGGAAGCCCTAGGCCTAACCAGCCAGCGTCCCTTAAAATAAAATGATTGTTAACAGCTAATATATAACTGTAACTAAATATTAATAATGAAAAAAAAAAACGAACACAAAGAAATAACTGTTTGAAGTGTTTGCGGTATGTTACAATTGAGTGTGAAAAGAAAAATTTAATTATCCACTGCTTGAAATCGAACCTGACACCGGTTGCATCAATCGCCTGTGCTCTCTCCACACGGCCAGCGGAACTTTTCTAATGAGAGGAATTTTTAAAAATATAAACAAACTTTATACTATGTTCTTTAAGTGAGCCAATTAAATCAAGTTTTATCGATTATTAAGACTGAATCGCAAACAGTTGTATAGATAATATATATATATTTTTAAATTTTATTATATTGTCATGGGTTCGTGCAAACATTTGTACACTTTTATTATAAAATATAAAAAGTTTGGGGGCCCCCAAACCGTCGGGGGCCCCTGGCTTTAGCCCGCTTAGCCCCCCCCCCCCTTAATCCGCCATAGGTTGTATGACACTGTACATGACTTGTAAGATCTTTGCGAGTTGTATTGCCTGTAATGACGTGTAAGATCTTTGCGAGTTGTATGACCTGTACAAGTCGCGTAATGTCACGATTAATGTGGAGGAGCCCCAGACGCGTCACTAAGGTTGGTGTCACCTGGGGCGGTAGCTTATGGCGTCACCCGGGGCGGTAGCTCATTGTGTCACCCCCTCACGATTTAACCCATAGAGGCATAGAACTCCTCCGAGTTTTCCAGTGCCAAATACTTGGAATATATATAATTTTACAGTCTGGTGTCACCCCATGATGGCGTCACCCGGGGCGTCCCGCCCCCACCGCAACCCCTCTAGTGACGCCTCGGCTGAGCCCCAAACTTACCCATTCGTCGTAGTGACCAGAATCAAAATACACGCCGAACAAGCGGAGACAGGTCAGCAGGGGTCTGAGAGCCGTGCGTGCACACACCGAGGACACGGCTGTGACGTCATCATCCCAGCCGTCAGGGATCTTTGTGAAGTCAACATCACGTGGCCTGTCCACACGGGTCATTGTGAAACGAAGATCTGTGTGGCAGGAGTAGAGCTAAGTAGCAAAATATTAACACTAACAGGAGAAGATCTAAGTAGCAAAATACTAACACTAACAGGAGTAGAGCTAATTAGCAAAATACTATCACTAACAGGAGTAGAGCTAATAGTAGCAAAATACTAACACTAACAGGAGTAGAGTAACAGGAGTAGAGCTAAGTAGCAAAATACTAACACTAACATGAGTAGAGCTAAGTAGCAAAATACTAACACTAACAGGAGTAGAGCTAAGTAGCAAAATACTAACACTCGAGTTAGACAAGAGAGATGACATTGAACAATAATTGTTCACAATTAAATTCTGTCAAAGTCAAAGTCAAAGATTCCACACACTGTCAATTGTTGACGCGCTGCATAACTTTGTGGGCTTTCAAACGTGTATAAATTTTAATATAACTGATCAAAATCATTTCAACTTTGTCTTTTATATATATATATATCTAAATATTTTTTGTAGTAAAAAAAGTTAATGATAGAAAATTTTTAAAAAACTAAAACTAAATAACTTTTTCTTTATAATTTATACTTGAAAAGACTAAATTGATCTAAAACGTTATTTATTTGGATATTTTCCAAACAAAATCCTTTCTTTTTTTTTTAAAAAAAATTAATAATATCTCTCTCCAAAACGTGCGGATAGCTCTGCGTTCTGCATTATTCGACCGACCGTTTATATAGCTGGAGGTGTCACAGATTAGTAAAACCAAATATCGCCAGTCATCAAAGTCAACAAAGTGGGGAACTTCGTTTATTGATTTTTTTAAAAAGCGGTGACTACTTTAAATTTGAACTATGAGACCATTTGAATTTATTTGGTCTCCGAGCGATAATTTAATGGGACAAAAGAGTTTGAGTTGACTATTTGTGTATTTCTAGCTATGCCCCCAACACCACTAATGGCTTCTATTGATTTATTTAAAATCTTTTTTTTTAATGAGTTACATAAAATTGTCATTTAAAACAAATTTAAACATGGACTTTTCGTAGAACGTAGTAATTGTTCTTGGCACCATTTCTATCATTTCTATTAAAAATGTAAATATATGTATGTATTACACACACACACACGCACGCACGCGCGCGCGCGCGCACGCACACACACACACACACACACACACACACACACACACACACACACACACACACACACAATTAACCCATTCCAGCTCAGTGGTACATATACGGCACAATAACAGAATGATGCAATATTGCATCATACATCTCTCTGTGTTAAGACAAGTCTGAACCAGTATATAGTCAGTGCTGCGAAATCCTAGGAAATTTCCCAAATCATGGGGATTTTTTGGCCAAATTTATAGAATTATGGGAATTTGGGAATTTATGAGGATTTAGCCTAAAATATGGCAATATTTGGACAAATTTTTAAAATTAAATACACATTTGAATAAGAATAAAATAAAATGAGTTGAAACATGCTCATTTACAAATAAAAAATACTTTTTAGGGTTGGGGGGGGGGCTTTGTGACATCATATTAGTTTATTTTTAGCATGTAGCCTAAGTATTTTCTTTTTTTTTTCTTTCTTTTTTTTATATTTTGGATCTAGTTGGGGTTTTTTCTTACATGATGGCTAGGTTTTTGCCGCGCTATTTGTGACGTCATAGTTGCTTTTTTTAGCGTGTCTAGGTTTTTTAAAATTTCGATCTAGTTTTTTTTTCCCGTTTTTATTAGGTATTTCCGCGCTTCGCCAACAGGATTTAATGCATTTGGGAATTTTTAGACTAATTTGGGATTTATTTTTGTATTGTGGATACACAACAAGACAAAGCCTATAAATTTTCATATGAGTAAAGTGTATTTTAAGTATTAAATTAAATATTTTAATAAGCTGTTAATTTTTTTTTAAAATTCTTTAGTGGGGCGTACTTTAGAGGGATGGGGTCCCGAGATTTGTGACTGGGGGAGGGGGGTCCAAAATAGTCAAAAGGGGCTCCATTTTAGACCCAACAAGGGCGCGGGGGGCAAGCCACCCCCTTCCCTATAGCTAAATCCGCCACTGGAACAAAGGCTATCCAGGCATCCCGGTCCTGTGCCAATCTCTCTAGCTGTCCCCAGTTGTGCCCACTCTTTTTAAAGTCTGTCTCCAGTTCCCTTCTCCAGGTCATTTTGGGTCGTCCTCTTGCCCTGGGGTTGGTACCAGTGTATATTAACTTGGTTGATTGATATAACAGAACACAATGATTGGTTGATTAATATAACAGAACATAATGATTGGTTGATTGATATAACAGAACACAATTCTTGGTTGATTGATATAACAGAACACAATTATTGGTTGCTACATAAGAAGTCTGGCGGGGGATCGTCACAGTCTAAATTCAAGGAGCAGATTGCTCAGACATATAGTTCTCGGACTGGTTGGTGCACCCAACACCTCAAGATTCTGGGAGACCGCTGTCTTACTCAACAAAGGGGGATAGACGAGTGGTTAAAAGTATTCGTTTTATTGGTATAGATCGTTATCTGCCAGTAGAAGCACAAGATAACAAGGGAGGATGCAGAGGCGTCACTAGGGTTGGTGTTACCCGGGGCGGAAGCTCATGGTGTCACCCGGGGTGGAAGCTTATGGTGTCACCCGGGGCGGTAGCTCATGGTGTCACCCCCTCACGATTTAACCCATAGAACTCCTCCGAGTTTTCCAGTGCCAAACAACGGGAATATATAGAATGTTACAGCCTATTGTCACCCCCCTGATGGTGTCACCCGGGGCGGCCCGCCCCCACCGCACCCCCTAACGACGCCACTGGTAGGATGTACTGGAGTAGGGCATGCGACAAGACCTTTTAGTCGGTGCAGCGGGATAGTCCAGTAACGACATGACAAGACTGGTTAGCCGGGATTTTCCCGTAATGACATTATGGCTAGACAGGTTAGCCGGGATTGTCCCATAACGACATTATGGCTAGTCTGATTAGCCATGGGAAGAGTGCAAACTCGAAGTCACTTCATGCACTGATTTTCTTGGTTAGCCGGGATTGTCCCGTAACGTTATCATCACCAGGTTAGCCGGGATTGTCCCGTAACGTTATCATCACCATGTTAGCCAGGATTGTCCCGTAACGTTATCATCACCAGGTTAGCCAGGATTGTCCCGTAACGTTATCATCACCAGGTTAGCCGGGATTGTCCCGTAACGTTATCATCACCAGGTTAGCCAGGATTGTCCCGTAACGTTATTATCATCACCAGGTTAGCCAGGATTGTCCCGTAACGTTATCATCACCAGGTTAGCCAGGATTGTCCCGTAACGTTATCATCACCAGGTTAGCCAGGATTGTCCCGTAACGTTATCATCGCCAGGTTAGCCGGGATTGTCCCGCAATTAATCTCAAACAATCTTTAAGCAACAAGAGTTTTGAGATGTGTCTCTCACATGCAATCTTCCCCTATACTTATATACCTAACACGACGCCTTGACGCAGCAGTTTGGGATTGCCGTGCAGAAAATTGTGATAGAGAGTATGACATATGTGTTTTTGTGCACACAATAAACGGACCCTGGTCAAATTTGTGTTATTTTTCACACGGGCCAATGAAACTTAGAAAAGGTAGCTACACCAACGGCAATGGTTAATTTAATTCGCAGCATGGTATAACAATATAAGCTAAAACTTTTGGATGAACTTCATAAGTCACAAGGGCATTCTTTCACACATGTGCTCAGTATCCCCGTCATTGTGTGAATATTGGGCCGTCCATAAATGACGTCACGCTATTTTGGCCGATTTTCACCTTCCCTCTACTACTGGTGCACCACAACCAACACCCCCATACAACCTTAAAAGAAGAGGAGACATAATTATTGGCACATGGAATGTAAGAACCTTACACGCGACAGGAAAAGTGAAAGAACTGACCCACGAGCTAGAACGATACCAATGGAATGTCATCGGACTGTGTGAGACCCGATGGAAAAGCTTTGGAGAACTCTCAACAGAAGATGGACACAAAATCTATTTCAGCGGCAGGGAGGACAGACATGAACATGGAGTTGGATTCCTCATCCATAAAAATACAACAAACTCAGTCATAGGTTGTCGTCCTGTCTCCAGCCGCATCATCACCATTCGCCTGAAAGCAACACCCTTCAATATCACAATTATACAGACGTATGCTCCTACATCCAGCCATGATGATAGTGAAATTGAGGCCTTCTATGACCAAGTACAGGACATCGTGGATCAAACACCAAAGAAAGATATTAT
>MUZC01000258.1:118673-178359 GCA_002072015.1 Radix auricularia
GGGGGGGGGGGGGGGGTAAGTGTTGAAGAAATGAGGCGTCACATCAAGCAGCACAACTTCAAATAATAGTTTTTCTTAAATATTGGATTGTTTACAATTTGTATATTGACGATTTACATGGATTCATGAGTGTTATGTTATTAGAGTGCAGACTTACACTAAATACATAATTACATGACAAAAAAGGTACTTGAAATATGCTCAGTTTCAAATAGAAAAAAAAAACTGATTTAATTGAGGTTGGGGGAGTTGCAAAACTTTTTGACGACTGGTTGAGACTTGAAAAATCAACAAAAATTGCGTGATGTCATTTATGGACAACATAAACTTAATAACTACATACTTGTAAACTGTAATAAATTGGAATATTTTTTG
Source organism: Radix auricularia (assembly GCA_002072015.1). Lineage (NCBI taxonomy): Eukaryota > Metazoa > Mollusca > Gastropoda > Lymnaeidae > Radix > Radix auricularia. Next base: position 119,049 of record MUZC01000258.1, read on the forward strand.
TCTAAACTCTAAAGGTTAACAACACTAAGACAAGTAAAATTAATTTTAAATTAAAAATATAACTATTTATTAAGATCTACATTATTAATATAATGATTTATGATGTTCATATTTAGTCTCTAGACTGTAGGCTATATATAATATAACAAGCCTATTTACGATTCATTATCAATAGCTATTAGCCAAACGACCTATAGATTAGTATGCTTTTAATTTAAAGTCAGTATAACTATCACATTTTTTGGCTGTGTGAATAACGCTAATAATATTCACACAGCTGTGGGAATAACGCTTAGATTATTCACACAGCTGTGGGAATAACGCTTACGTTATCCACACAGCTGTGGGAATAACGCTTTCCTTATATAAATATAACCTATGACCTATGCCTATACTATATAATTAACTCTGCAAACTTGGGACCCGAATTTCAGATCCTGAATTTTCATCCAGTTGGCATTTAAATGTCTTTTTAAAGTTAAATTATTTTTAATGGGGTGGCCAGGTATCCACTATCCGGATTCTCCAAAGAATTATAGCAAGTCGGATATCAATTGTCATTGTGATTTGATTTCTGAACTTAAAAATGAAAAATTTTGCTTGTCTCATATGTTATATCTTATTCAGTGTCATAATTTTTAAACTCTAGTTTATTATGAATATTACAATTATATAAAATAATTTAATATGCCAATTCATGGTTTATCTTGATGCACTTGTTAAACAACAGATATTATGGTGGATATTAGTTTTTAAATTGTGATGTTGTTACTGAGATTCCCCCAAGGCCATAGGCCACCCACGAGAGAACTCCAGACATACCTATTCTGGATGAGCCTGTTCAGGATCTTTCAGTCATGTCCAATTCTCTCAATGTCTGCCTCCAATTCTCGGCGCCAAGTGTTTCTTGGGCGGCCTCTTTTTTGCTTTTCTTAGGCATGTTTTCTTAGTGTATGACCTATCCACCTCCACTGCTTCTGGAGAATCTCTTCCTGAATTGGTTTCTGCTTTGTCTGCTGCCACTGTTCCCGGTTGCTGATTTTGTCTGCCCAGTGAATTCTGAGAATCTTTCTTAGAAAGTTTGATAATGTACTGGATTCTGGTCAGGTTTACCGCTGTCATTCTCCATTTTTCAGCTCCATATAGCAGCACAGGCTTCACCATGGTGTTGAAGATCCTTATTTTTAACTTGCTGGTTAGGGTTCTGGAAACGCTAACGTTCTTGAGTTGTTAGAAGGCTGCTCTTGCTTTCCCAATCCTTATTCTGACATGACATCAGCGTCCGTTCCAACTTGTTTCTCTACCATTCTGCCAAGGTAAACAATCCCGTCCACCTCCTCAAGTGTTTCTACTTCAAGCATGATGGGTGATGTACAGGTGGCATTAACCTTGAGGACTCAACTCTTCCCTTTGTGTATATTGAGAACCATGCTAGCAGAAGTGGCTGCACCAGTGTTTGTTTTCTCATGCATCTATTGTTGGGTATGCAAAGAGAAGGGCAAGATCATCAAGTTGGTCCCGCAAGGTCCATTGGATGCCATTCCCTTTTTGCTGTGTAGATGTTATCATCACCCAGTCAATGTCTAACAAGAACATACAGAATGAGACTGCATAAAGCACAGAAAGAGTGACAGCAAGCAACTTTGTCTCACACCAGTCTTCACCTGAAAAGCATGTTATCTGCTGATCAAGGACAACTCGGCAGTTTATCCCTTCATACATGTTCTTGGTTATATCAGTAATCTTATGCAGAACTCCATAGTGTCTTAGTAAGGCTTTTTCATAGTCAACAAAGTTGACATAGAGTGACGAGTTCCACCCTAGTGACTGCTCCAGAATGGTGCATAGAGTAGCTATCTGGGCAGACCAGGATCTGTTTGTGTGAAGGCCAGCTGGTTGGTCACACAGCAGAGGGTCTACTGCATTTTTCATTCTATTAAGTAGTGTGTGGTTGAAAAGCGTTCCTGTGGTGGACAGCAGGGTGATCCCTCTGTAGTTGGAGCAGGAGCTTAAATCACCCTTCTTTGGGGTCTTGATAAGGTATCCCTCTTTCCAATCAGAAGGCACTTGCTCCTCTTCCCATATCTTCATAAACAAAGGGTGTAGCATTTCCACACTGGCTTCCAAGTCCACCTTCAGTGACTCTGTTGGATGCCATCAGGTCCTGCAGCCTTTCCATTTCTGAGTTGTTAAATGGCCCTGCTGATTTCTTCATTGGTGGGACTAATAAAGTCAATAAGCAGGTCAATGTCAGCTAGTTGTATTTCTTGGTTCTTGTATTTCTTGGTTCTTGTATTTCTTGGTTCTTTTATTTCTTGGTTCTTGTATATCTTGGTATTTCTTTGTTCTTCCTTTTTTTTTTTGGTTCTTGCATATCTTGGTTCTTGTATTTCTTGGTTCTTGCATATCTTGGTTCTTGCATATCTTGGTTCTTGTATTTCTTGGTTCTTGTATTTCTTGGTTCTGGTCTGTTTAAGTGCTCTTTCCATTTCCCTCTCTCTTGCTCTTCCTTTGGTATGGTGTTACCCCCTTTATCCTTCGCCAGTCTCTCTGCTAGTTATAATTCCTATCTGGGAATATTGTGATGTTAATGTCAATAAATTATGTAAGGTCATACTCTCAATTCAATATCAGAGATTTTAAATTATAATTTCTTTCATTTCTCATTATTTCAGTATATGGCTGAGAGTATTTCACTATTAGCAAAAACCGGTCGGTTTTGGAGACGTAATTTCATTTCAATTGCATTTCCAACAGCGGTTTTCTTGGCTATATACTTTGATCTCAGGAGGACCTACCTCTTCAAGAAAAAGAAAGCAGAATCTGTTAGCTAGCCTTAATAAAAAAACTTATACAGGTATGTAAGATCTTGTGGCAAGTTATTAACACCAATATATAATATTTTGTATAATTATTTACCTATTCATAAAATCATGTTGTTAATTTGAATTTTATATAATACCATACTTGTTACAAATCTTGATCTCAAGTACATATTTTTGGATTTTAATGTTTGAAAATATCTTTTGGTACATATTTTTTGGATTTTAATGTTTGAAAATATCTTTTGGTACATATTTTTGGATTTTAATGTGTGAAAATATCTTTTGGTACAATGAAGATCCAAAACCTATAGAATTTTTAAACAAAGTGGGGGTGAGACTGCAATCAGGCCTATATATTAGTAAATGGAAAACGTTATCAGGGTATGAGTTAGCCTGACTGATGTAACAAAACAGCGAAAGTTTCGGCAAAGAGCCTCCTCAACAAACAATACACAAATGTCTGTTAGGCTAACTCATACCTTGTTTACCTTTTTCCCATTTACTAGATTTTTAAAATTACATTTTAAATTACATCGAATCGTGCAGAAGATGCTTTAGAAACAACAAACATAACGCCTTAAACAAGTTAGTCTTATTGAAAATAGAAAATTTATTGTGTCCAAATATGCACTTCTTCTTCTACATATTTCTTTTGGCCTGGGACTTAGTCTCTTAAGGCCTTGGCTAATACCTGCTTCATCTGCTGAGCAGTGCCATACAACACTGTCTATTCACTTGGGACTCTTTTGCCTCCCTAACCTGTCTGGCTATGTACTAGTGTGCCTTATTTCAAAATAGATTGAAGCTATTTAAAAAAAGTTGTTACAAATTTATTTTACTTTCAAGTTAACAGACTCAAAATGTATTTAGTAAAATAACATTTAAATAAATTATTGTTTGTTGCATTCTCTTCAGCAATGTCACTGAGGAGGATTCGGCCAGAGCATTACAAGCAGCTGGCGATGACGTTGATCCCCATCTCTGGCATGTTGTTTGGGGCTTACCAGCAGTTCTTGCATGATCAGAGCTTCACCTTGTACCGCAACAAGAGCAAATTGTTCGGGGGGAAAATTGTTGAGCCAGGCAAAGAGATTTGGTACTGAGATATGTTTTATTTTTATGACTGATGCAGTGTATATAGTTATTATTATGTTTTCTTAATCACAGATTTTTTTTATTAGAGTGAAGCAGGTGTTAAAAGAAAATGTGCTCTCAAAAGAAACAAGAGAAAAAATATTAAGTTGGTTTCAAATGTTCTGTGGTGATGATAATTTCACGAGTTTTAGTGTCAATTTGAATAAAGTTAAAATGGAATTTGTAGACTGAGTTCTGTTGGATTGTTTGAATTATATCAAGTTTGAAGAAATAAACGTGACCACCCACTAGGTGTAAAGCAATAATTATAATTTAAGGAAAAAAAAACTCATGGTGACCTATATATATTTTATTACTTTTAAAATGTATAGAAAAAAAGCTTCAAATATATAATAATGCTGGGTGTACATTCTTAAAAAATATCTATTGAAAACAGTGCATTGAAAATTAAATTGAAAGTACAGGAGTCATAATTAAGAATAACCAATTTTACATAAAATCACAGCCATTGAAAATGTTTTTCAAACAATACCACATAGATAACATGCTAATTTAGTCATTAAACAAAAACTTTTCAAGGTGTGTACATTAAAAATTAAAACACTAACAAATAAATTCATTGGCTGCATCTTATCCCTTAGAATGCCTTAGATGAACTTGGTCATATTGAGCTAAATGACAAGGGGCTTGGTGGTCGAGTGACATGCGCGCTCGTCTGGCGTACCGGTTGTCACGGGTTTAAATCCATGTTGAGGCAAGGATTTGTTCCTGGGGCCTAGGGCGTCCCTGAGCCCAACCAGCTCTGAATGACTACCTAACACTAGTTAGGTGGCTGGGGTAATGCGTGGAACCTTTATAGCTGTGGCCTGTGACCGCTGCATCACTTGTCAACAGATCATCCGTCATGGTCTGTGGATGCAATTATTTTCTGCATAGAAAGAGCATCTATATATCTAAGATAAGAATTACCCTCAACATTATTACTTTTAGCAAAACATAATGAGTATCATTACCCACAACAAATAAAGTACTTTTACAATTACTCAAAAGAATGTACCAATATCAACTATCATTACCCACAACAATTAAGTACTTTTACAATTACTCAAAAGAATGTACCAATATCAACTATCATTACCCACAACAATTAAGTACTTTTACAATCACTCAAAAGAATGTACCAATATCAACTACCATTACCCACAACAATTAAGTACTTTACAATTACTCAAAAGAATGTACCAATATCAACTATCATTACCCATTACGTTTCTTTGAATGATTAAGGTAGCTTATGTGCACCATCATATCATTATGTTTTTCTGTGATTAGGAAATGAATGTTTTAAATTGAATGCTGTTATAACTTATTATAAGTATATGTTATTATTTTTATGTGAGGCACTGAGAGCCCAGCTTGTCACTGGGGTACTGCGCTATATTAATTCTCAAATTATTATCAACAATCAATTAGCAAACATAAGTACATTTACCAAAAATAATCTTAGTAGTACAATTACCAAACCAAAATCTACTTGTGTAAAATTATCATTACAATTACGCATAACAAATTTTAAATACTTTAAGCCAGATACTTCTGACTAACTAAAAAACAAAATGCAAAAGAAAATATTCCTAATATTAAACTAACAAATCTGGAGTTTTATAACCCTGAATATATTTCTTTTGTGTGTGACTCAGCAATATAAGTATGGTGGCAACGTTCTCATTAACTAGTAAATTAAGTTCAAGTTTGGAGTACTTGACCCTCCTGCCTTATTTTCACATCACAATACATGGGTTGACCTTTGACATGAATAAAACAACACTTTCTTGCAACATCAATTCTGTTTACCTGCACATAAAAACCCCACCTCTGATCATTATCAGGTGATGAGATTATTTGTTGTAAACAACAAAACATTATGCTGCTTAGTCCCATTCAATGCCTTTGTATTTAACAATTACAAAAGTTATGAATTCCCAGATAATTTTCACGGTACTGGTTTGTAACCTATAAATATAAATTGGGAGAAAGGCTGTCATTCATCAGCTTTACCTAATGATGTTCGGTGCACTGTGAGCAAACGTTGTGTCGAATGTCCAAGCAACTGAAACTTTTTTTTTTACAACAAAAAGATAATTAATGAATATGGCACAAGGAATTTGTGCAATTTTGAAACTTTCCCAATGGTTAGTTTGGCAAACACAGCAATATGCCTTATCACATTTAGGCAGGTATATTAACACTCCATAATTTAAGAGTCCTTTTTCTTTGTGGCAGTCACGTTTTGCTTGGTTCATATTTCAGTTGTCTTTCATGTTCACCCAAGGCACTTTGAGTTTTCTTAGAAATATATAAATTCAAGAGAGATCATCGAAAGTGCAAGAGATTCATGGATGTAATATTACTATTACTAATATTACTACTTCTGCTATCTTTCCTAAACTCCGCCCCTCTGCCCTTGACCCGACAGGGGTTGTCTTTAGCTCTGTCCCAGTTTGTCAGGTCTGTGCTGTAAGAATCTGCGTGGCCATACAACCCGGTGAATGTGTTGAGTGCCAGATCAGAGTAAGGTGTTTTCTGATTAAGGTTTTCTTTGCCATCGAGGCGCTCATGGAACGTCACATGCTTCTTGGCTGAATCAGGAGTCCTGTGCCCATTGGAATATATGGTCGGCTCATGTGTTCCTGTGTGTTCTGAAACAGTGAAAAGCTTAAGAAATATGCTGTGTTGTTTTTTTTGTTTGTATAGCCACATAATTAAAATGGCTGCTACTTATTTTAATCCCCCTGAGAATAATGACCATCTCAGAATTATTTACATACCAGTAGCTTCAAGTCATTATAAAATTCTTTTCTGTAGTCATATATAATATTTTATTTTAGGGTTGGTTCTGATTAAAAAAATATGTTCCATTAATTAGAAAAATTTAATTGATTAATTATATTTATATAACGCACTTATAAATCCCTTTAAGTCACAATTCATTATTTTGTAAAATAGGTTAAGTCGCTGTAATTCCATGGCTCCCAAATTTTGTGACATAAAACAGCAAATTTGTTCAGCTATTCAAAAAATAAGGGAGAAAGATCTTTTTGTTAATGTATGCACGTTTAAATAAATAATACTAGAGAAAAGTATGCAAGTAATAAAAAATATAAGTAGTAAAAGACAAAATGGGGGAAAAAATATTTGAAATATTTTCTTAAATTGTAATCAATTTTAATAGATCAAATTTATTTTAATGGATTAAAATTTTAATCAATTAATTAATCGTTACTTCCCGCAGCCCTATTTAATATATATGGAAATGTTATAAATAAATGATCATTTTCAAAAAAATCAGTATCAGCTTTCTATGATAAATATGTTATCTATGTAAGTGTAAGTAATCATCCCATGCAATACAAGTACAAGTCACACAAAAACAGCCCACTCCAGGGCGTCTCTTAGCACAGTTAATTAGCACCAGCACCACTACATCACACTATAAATAATAAATATGGGGTGTACACCTCAGTTTTTATATTTAGTGCTTGTGACGTCTAATAAACATTTATAACTGAAAGTCTCTTTCCCCCAGTAAATTATGTCAGGACAGAACCACAACATGAAATACCAGGTATAAGAGGTTTAAAGCCCATCAAGAAAACTAAGCTTTTTTATTATTATTGATTACATAAATTTTATTAGTGCATTACACTATACCACTGCCATACCATTATGATATAATTAATAACATACAATGTGCTAGATTATAATTTGGAGAGGGAAAAAAACAAATAAATATACAAGACCTGTATGACTAAGAATATCAACCACTATTGGTTAAATGCAGCACTCTATAAGAGGAAGAGTTTGGTGTTATTTTGAAAAAAAAAAAAAATCAAAGAATTTAGAGACTTACACTAAGTTATACCAGTGCTGCCAGCGCTAGGTTTTTTTGAAGTGTTGGCTAGGTTTTTCCCAAAATTGTCACTGGCAGCACTGAGTTATACTAGGGGGAAAAGTTGATACTTATACTTGGAACTATGTGGTAAATTATTTAAAATAACTTACATACATTAATTCAGTAATGCCACAGAATAAAAATTATTTTCAAAATGTATCTCTGACTTTGCACTTAAGCTTGTATTCTAAGATTTCAAGAGTGAGTATGAAATTAGTAAGAAAATTAAAAAGTAAAGAAAGCAAGAGGCAGTTGAATGATACATAATTTAATCTCAATACATAATATATGAAAAACACAAACACACAAAAGATCAAAACAATAATATGTGAAAGAAAATAATGCAAAATTTTGCAGTGGGATTCACATAGCAACACAATTTCAACAAAGCTGAAGTTAGTTAATAAACATCTAAACAAGCTGTAGCACCGCAATGGAAAATAATGGTTTTTAATGCAGTGCATGATTTGTTTAAATATGCAGGTCATAGTCAATGTCTGTTTAATGCACAAAAATGTAACATTTCCATCAAAAAGTTGTTTTTTTTATAATGAGATAAACAGGAATATACACTGGAAGCAAAAGCTGAAGAGTTTATAGTGGATATAGCAAACAACGAAGCCTAACTGTGCCACTAAAAGCAAGTAAGTGATGGTTACATGGCAATAACATCAAATTAACCCAACAAAGGCTACGTCTGCATTGAAAGATAATTTTTTTAAATAAGTGATTCAGAGGTTTTTACTTCAATATTCTAATTAACAAGAAAAGCTTGTTGTATAGAAAAATATCACAGAAAACTTGGACTGGAATGTAAATTGACAAGGACTATTTCAATAAGTTATTAACTTATCTTAGGTCTGAAAGCATTTTATGGTACCCTGAATTATTTTTTACAGGTTAACTCAATGGCATACAAAGTTTTAACAATTAACAAGGAACAATAACAGTCTTGAAACTCATATTTTAAATTCAACAAAAGCCATGTCATTCTTCATCTTGGTAGCTAAACCCCTGGGGGAGGGCATGGGGCAAACTTTCCCGACCGGACATGCCCTTTCGAGGTACTTTGGAAAAGGGGTGGCGCACACAGCAGGGTGGGGAGTAGGAACCACTCGTCGCCTACCTGGACATGGAGAGATTGAAGGGGCTCTGGGTGTTAGTCGGCTACCAGCACCATCCCGACGGTACTCTTCCATCAAGTCCTTGGCTCTAGATGAGAAAAATCAAGTTCTTAGAGAGGAGTAAAAAAAAAAATCAAAATCCTCACTCTGGACATTTCTCATAAATTATTTCATTTATCAATTTTTGTATAACGTCCTAAAAAAATACCGCTAAACAAATTCAATGTCAGTGCTTCCCATTTGCTAAAGTCAAAGAAGGCACTTTAAGAAGTATCAGTTGCACAATTTTTTATCCTTATCCTTGAACCATATTTATACCACATATTTAAATTGATATAAATCTCTGTAAAATTGAAATATAATTTTAAATGGCAAAAACACATCTTATGTATCATGAATTTCTCCCATATACGTATACGTACAGGAGCAATATTTAAACTAAGGAGTTAAATATTCAAATTAACTTTAGTTTAAACTTTCCTTGGACTTAACAAGTTCTATGATGAAAACAATAAGTTAAAGCTTTATCAATAGTCTAATACACAAGTAAATTTTTCGACTAATGTCTTCTTTGTGATGTAGACTTTTCTTACTTCAAATCTCAAGTTACATCAATAAGTACTAAACGACATCAATAAGTACTAAACGACATCAATAAGTACTAAACGAACTGCTGTGGTACAAGAAATTTTTCACAAATATGAAAATAAACTTTTGTCCCAAAGTTACCTCTTAAGCTTTTCTTCAACTGCCTTTTCCCTTAAAGCAAGACTTCGTTCCCTACCTGTAAAATTTCACATGGCAATTAAAGAATAGGACTGTTGTTTTTTTAAAAACTAACACTCACAGTTAACATACATTTGGTACAGAAACTATTTTATATAATAGATAATAATAGCTATAAATTCTATGTGAATAAGCTATCATGTAATTTTATAGGCACAGACACCGTCTTCCTTCCATCTCACAAGACGATGGTGTATCACAGTTGGGTTGGGTTGCATTTCCTCATGTGGCTTAAATAATTTCTTAAAATATCATATGTTATAATATAAATTTTGAGGTAATTTTTTAAAAATTATAATTATTGCACACCATAGGATGAATGTTTTTTACACTGACAACCTAAATGATTCGCCACAGCCATTCTTTCCTATATAAGCTCTTCCTACTATTGCTCTCTTTAACTCTAAATTTCACTGCAGCTAAGTTTTAATTTCTTTATATTCGTTTGATTTGTTTTAATACTATTTGTTTGTTGAAAAAGGATCTTTGCCAAAACGTTTGCTGTTTTGTGACGTCTTGTCAGACTCACTCATACCCTGTTTGTGACGTCTTGTCAGACTCACTCATACCCTGTTTGTGACGTCTTGTCAGACTCACTCATACCCTGTTTGTGATGTCTTGTCAGGCTCACTCATACCCTGTTTGTGACATCTTGTCAGACTCACCCATACCCTGTTTGTGACGTCTTACCCTGTTTGTGACATCATGTCAGACTCACTCATACCCTGTTTGTGACATCTTGTCAGACTCACTCATACCCTGTTTGTGACGCCTTGTCAGACTCACTCATACCCTGTTTGTGATGTCTTGTCAGGCTCACTCATACCCTGTTTGTGACGTCTTGTCAGACTCACCCATACCCTGTTTGTGACGTCTTACCCTGTTTGTGACATCATGTCAGACTCACTCATACCCTGTTTGTGACGTCTTGTCAGACTCACTCATACCCTGTTTGCATGTTATCCATCTACTTATCTGTAAGCCTCTAGTCTAACCCACATCTTGTTCACTTGAGAAATCAACACATTACATCACACATAAACTTAAACAGTTAAATAGGTGTCTTAAATACATGGAAATTGTTCACCTGAACTCATGTGAAAATATTTGCTCTGAGGCAGCAATCTACACAGAGTATGTCTCACAGCAAGGGGAAATAACGAAGTAATGTAATTGGAACCCCTTCCAATTTTCAACTAATGGCAAGTGAACTTACTTTCCAACTCCTTTTCCTTGAGCTCCAATTGCCTCATTTTGGCAAGCAAATCTTCATTTTTTACTTTTGCTGCGTCCCCAGACCCAGTCACTGAAGATTTCTCAGCTACTGCTGATACAGCTTTGCTGAAATTTTTCTGATTTACAATGTCCATTTTGCTCTGAATTATGGGATCTGCCAAAACAGACCCAATGCTGGGACGCTTAGACACCTGACAATAGAAAAATATTTTTTTAGTTATTTAAATCTAAACAAAAATTTTATTTCAATAGATCACAAACCATTTTTGGTATCTCAAAGAAAAATTATTTTTTAAAATAAAAAATACCTTAAAGAAATTGAAATAAAATCCCAGCGCCAGTTTTCTCCATTTCGTGGGTAAAATTTCCATAATTTAGAAGAGTAAAACTAAAAAATGTGTCAACTTGTTTTCATTAGGGCATTTTAAAAAAATGATGTTATTACCTCCACTTGTATCAACTTGCGTATCATCATATCAAGTTCCATTGAGTACTGGGACGGTAGACGGGGAAAGTCTCCGATCCTAATCTTTCTGTTGAGCTCACTCTGGTTGGAGGCAGTGAATGGTGGGCTCAGGGCACACAGTTCATACACCATGCATCCCAGGGCCCAGATGTCACTCTTCTCATTATAGGACATGTTGTTGACAAGTTCCTACATTTTAATGTTGAATAACTGGGATACATTACATTGCTGCCATTGTATATGTAAGTCTAGGCAAAGTTTTTGTTCTTTTAGATTGGTTGTGTTTTCCTCGATTAGAATCATGCTTTTTGTCCAATTATTTATTGTAACCCCCCCCCCCTCAAGAGACCAACTATTTTACATACCCACCTTGTCCAATTAAAAACCTGGTCAATCAAAACTCCACATTCCGTCACCCCCCGGGTTACAAAATTAGCTTTTACTTCCAACTCCAAATTTTCCCCAGCCCGCTCCACCAACCCACTATTAAAATTGTTTTTTCCTCATTGCTATCCCCCTGTCAGAACTGAAGCATTAGGACATTCATGTGGTTGTTTGAAGTAAATTGTATTTGTGTGATAACAAACAATACAGGTTGTTATATTAAATTAAATATGAGCTGTTATCTCTAAATACCAGGTTGTGGGGTGAGCATTCACTTTTTTGATGATTTTTTTTTTTTTTTTTGGTCCCATAACCTCTTTTTTTCGAGGTCGTAGGGGATTCTAATGTTTCCATTAGAACATTCTCGAGCATAATAGACAATGGCGGCGCCCATCCCTCTCCAGGTCAGTGGAGGACTTTCTTAGCATTAGTCATTTCTCAACATTTTTAAAGTGGCTATTCGTGGGCTCGATCCCACGCCCCTCAGCTTGTGAGGCGAGCGCACTATTGACTTCGCTACCCAGCCGCCAGTTTGATGATTATTTACAGTAATTAACATCATTACAATAAAAAAAAAAAATTTTTTTTACATCCATTTTAAGTTCAAAACATATTTCTTGTACCCAAATGAAATGCTTTTAACATGAAAAATTATCAGGTTCTCCACACACCTTCTTACGTTGGCCAGTTTCTTTAAATTAATCAATAATAATAAAGAGCTAAGACTTACAGAAGACATAATAACAATTACCCAAAAAATGTGATAACACTTTCAAGAGACTCACCGGAGACATATAATAAGGTGTTCCAACATAAGTCTGCGCAAAGCTTGTTTCATGATGTAGCACTCGGGCAAGACCAAAGTCTCCTAGTTTGACGTTGGACTCCATGTCCAGGAACACATTTGCAGGCTTCAGGTCTCGATGTAGAACAGCTTTGCCATTTTTCCTGCGGTGACATTCTTTCAAGGCCAATGTTGTTTGGATAAGAATTTTCCAAGCAAAATCTTCTGGTACATGAGTTCTACAAGTGTAAAGAAAAGAAGAAAAAATAAATTATATTAGTATGATTTTACACTCATTAAAATCAAATGTGTTTGTAATGTAACAATATTCTAAAAGTATTAACATGTACAAGTTGACAACAAAATAAAATCTAACCCATCTTTCCGATGGCGAGCAATAATGGAGGCTAGATCCCCACCCTGACAATACTCCATGATGATATAAATAATAGTCTTTGTACGGTCAATAATGCGGTCATGGTATCGGACTATATGTTGGTGGCGTAGTTCTCGTAGGAGGTTGACCTCGGATACCAACATCTGCTTCTCAGTCTCTGACATTGATCCATACTCCATTTCTTTCCACACCATGATCTGAAAGATGAGGCATTATATGAAAGGTAAGTCATGATCTTAAATCATCCAGGAAGTACTTATGAAGGATAAGGTATGATCAACTAAAAAATAAGAAAAGTGAAAGGTAAGGCAAGGGCTGGAAGGTAAGGCAAGGGCTGGAAGGTAAGGCAAGGGCTGGAAGGTAAGGCAAGGGCTGGAAGGTAAGGCAAGGGCTGGAAGGTAAGACAAGGGCTGGAAGGTAAGAAATCCTGTTATATATAAAGTTTGATGTGAAAGTGAAATGTGGGAATGGTCAAAGAGAACAGGCCAGATCCGACGATAAGTATAGGAAATATATGTAAATTTAGGACTCCTATTCACACTGAATTCAAGACAACTTTTTTCTCTTTTTAAAATGGCCACCATGTTTCATTTAAATCATGTTAGAATTATATGAATGATAGGAATCAAAGCCCAATACATGAGCTAAAAAGGTTTTATTTGACTTTTAAATTCATTGTGAGGCAACTTTAAACAAGCTTTAGTTAGTTAATAAACATGTAAAAAAGCTGTAGTTTTTGTTTAATGTTCATAGTTAAGTACATGTCTTTTAAAGAATAAAATCCTATAAATGCTACATCATTTTTCAAAAGGATATTTATTAAATGTTTATTGATATTATAAATTCTTTATAGATCGTTATAAGGCAAGCGTAAGCAAGCATTTAAGGCTAAAGGTTAACAGTAGGAATATTTTCTATGAAAAATGTTAATAAATGCCATTTGTATCCCTGAACAAAATTAATCACTTGAAAAGGCATTGATATGTTTCAAATAACTTTTACATACTTTCCCATCCTTTTTTCTGCGAATTTTTTTGCAAGTTCCATAAGAGCCTGTTCCAATGGTTGCAATGACCTCATAGTCGTCTAGAGTGGCTGCCATTTTAGAGCTGTAATTACATTTAATATAATCTTCATATAACGTAAGAAATGATCTTTAAAATATTGAACAAAATAAGTGGATTCATTAAAAAAAATGTTACCTAACAATGAATGAAAGATTATCATATAAGCTTTTTTTAGAGACAGCTTAGCTTCATCTAGAAGAGCTAAAATTTTAAAACTCAAATAATGTGGTTTATTTTATTTGGCATTGATTGCCCAAAAAACAGAAAACATTTCGTTTCAGCCAAAACATCCTTTAAATATTACTTGTTTAAAAAAAAAAGTTTAAACTCAACAGATCATATTGTCATAGCTATATTGTTGTTCAATTATCATCATTGTTATAGTATACTCTATTCAAAGAACCAAAATCTTTTAATGTGTTTTATGATTTTGCTTCATGCTTAGAGAGAATACCTTGTATTTTGTCAGAATTAGAAATAGATTTCCTACTGGGTAGGGAGCAAACTGTAATAATTAATGGATCTAAATCTACACCAATAAAGGTTAACTCAGGAGTTCCACAAGGAACTGTCCTAGGTCCCTTACTATTTTTAATTTATATAAATGACTTGCCCAACAATATCTCAACAGGAACTAAAGTTAGGTTATTTGCTGATGATTGTAAAATCTATAGAACAATCAAGTCAGAACAAGATAGCAAAATTTTACAAAAAGACTTAGATGAATTAATAAAATGGGAAACTAACTGGAGTATGTCCTTCCACCCAGAAAAATGTCAACTGCTAAGAGTAACAAAGAAAAAGAAACAAATAAATTCAAAATACTTCATCCATGGAAAAGAACTAACCCAAACTAAAGATGCAAAATACTTAGGAGTCATAATAAATGAGAAACTATCGTGGAACCCCCATGTCAATGAAGTTATTAAAAAATCAAACAAAACCTTAGGCTTTATAAAAAGAAACTTTTACAAATGTAACAAAGATATAAAACTAAAATGCTACCTCACCCTGGTGAGACCTATACTAGAATATGCATCTTCTGTATGGGACCCATCCACCAAAGAAAATATTGATAAGTTAGAACAAATCCAAAAAAGAGCTGCCAGATTCATTACTGGAGAATATTCAAAACTGACAAGAGTAACACCATTAGTTAAATCATTAAACCTTGAAACACTAGAGGATAGAAGAACCAAGAGTAAATTAGTAATTATACATAAGGCAATTAATTCTAATTTAGAAATACAACACAAAGATAACNTTGTTTTGTTTTGATCCCTACAGGATCTGAGCTTGTCACTGTTTTAATTATGACTATGTCAAATCTTCATCTGTAATGGAATAGTAGAGTAATATTAGTAATAACAATAAGTTTGAAAGTTTGAAATGAAATTGAGTTTCAACTATTTTAATATACGGAGTGTCTACTGCTACGACAAAGTAACGGCAGACAACCCACGCGGATGTGGCTGGTGCTACGACATGTTGTAACACCAGCAACATCCGCGCGGGTTGTCTGCCGTTATGACATGTCGTAAACAATTTTCTGTATTTCAATTATGCTATTACTAATACTTAAATACTAAACTATTGTTCTCATAATGAAATATCATGATCACTAGATAAGCTTATTAATGAATTTTAAATCCGGTCGGGTTGTCTGCTGCTACGACAGTCGTAAAAATGTGATATGTGCTTACTTACTTACAGTTACGACTAAAGAGCAGCTGCATTTAATTATGCTAATACTTTTAATTTTTTTTCTTTCTTTTGATTCGCGAGTTGACACTCAGTCGGCATCACCAACAAAAAAGGTGAGGCATGAGTTTAAAAAATGACTATAAACCATCACTGTTATTTAATTAATTGGAAGATATTTTTGAAAATTCTCTGAATTGAAGGCATCGCGAAAAAGTGCTGAACGCAAGCGGGGGAAGCAGGATTTAAAGCCATTGTCAGACGAAGGGGGCATAGCGCATCATGCTCGCACACTTGCTCGTCATAAATAGTGCAAAGAGAGGCGGGGGGGGGGGGGCTGAGAAAATAGACACAAACAGCAGCACAAAGTAATAGGGAAAAAAGGCGAGTAAACAAGGAGTCCTGTGCTGTTGTTATTACCTGCCCCCCCCCCCTCAATAGTAATAGTATTAGTAATAGAGTGAAAATGAGGTAGAAGATTGAATGGAATGGTTTCCTGTGACAAGTCTGCACACGGCACATTTTATTATTCCACATGAAACGAATTATTTTAGGCCTACATTCTTGTGATTGTGCGCGAATCAGTTGCTTTAGGATTTTCATTTACGGCTTTAGGCTTTGGCTTTACAGTATACTAAATTTTAATGCATCGGCATCACTTACACAAGTATACTATAGACTATAGTATAGCGAAATCGGCTGATATATTTATAATCGGTAGACCAATATTAAATCTATTTAAATAATTTATTTAAATAAATTTAGATTTTAGAATTAATACACACACAAATAATGTCGTATTATAATATATATGCGTATACAATATAAAGAAGAGTTTGTTAAGATTTAATTCTTTCCAGGTGTTTACTGCAAAGAGTGACTAAAACTAGTCGTAGCAGAAGTTGCGTATGTCGTAGCACTAGTTTCCTGACTAGCGCTACGACATGTCGTAACGCTAGCAACATCCGACCGGGTCGTCTGCTGTTACGACAATAACGCTAGCAACATCCCGCTGGATCGTCTGCTGTTACGACATGTCGTAGCACTAGTTTCCTGACTAGCGCTATGACATGTCGTAACGCTAGCAACATGCGACTGGGTCGTCTGCTGCTACGACAAAATTGTCGTAGCGCTAGCCACATCCTTTAATATATTGAAAAATTAATATCTTTTATTTAAAATGACTACATATGGAAATATAACAATTTTATGAAAATGAAAGTGGTAGTAGGCTACTAATAAGGGTAAATTATCGTTGTACGGATCAGGTCTTTTCCGGCCGCCATCTTTGGTTGCTATGCAAGTCACAAAGATGGCGGGCGGATCTAAATTCCCAACTGAGGGGAAAATGCTGAAAATGAAATGGGCCGGGCAATGGAAGAAAATCACGAAAAATACACGTTATAAATAATTCTCGAGTTGTATCCTTCCGAAATATCACTAGAAAAACACTTAAATCAGCTGCTTCCATTTAGAAAATCACAAATAAATTTCCAATGCGATGTTTGCGCTACGGTGGCAAATCGGAAAAAGAGCGAGCCTTCAAATTTGCGCGCTTATTGATTATTGCATCACTCCCTATGTCCGCAGTTTCGTATTCTATGATTTGTATCTAATAATTATAAGGGGAGGCGTTCCCCCGTTTCTTTTTTTTATTTTGGGGAGGACCCCACTCCGTTGTTATTTTATTATTTATTACAAATTTTAAGGGGAGGCGTTCCCCCTCCCCTTAGACCCCACCCCCGGTGAGGGAGACAACCGAGGAAATAGAACAACAAAGGGAGGTAACTACAACATAGCAACCGTAGTCGTAGACGCCACCAATTTTCCGTCCGCCAATTTGGATCAGTACAACGATAATTAGCCCTAATAAGTCTAAGTGAAGTCTAATTAATGTAAGCTTGAACTAGTACCAGTTCAGTAGAGTGAGTTTCTTCAAATTCACACTATTATAGTGTGACTATTACTATTACTATCACTAGTAACTAGTATCACTAATACTAATAGTAATAGACTAACAGTTCATTTTTATTTGAAATAATATTTGTTTAAAAATAGCCACCTATAATGCCTTTATTTAGTGGTTAATAATAATTTTGATTTTGGGGCCCCAAGTACTTTAAAACATTAAATGTGTTTGCCGTATGGCACTAACATTAAGAAAGACATGGAATGATTTACGTAGAGATAACTCGGTAATTTGACAAGCGTCTTTAGTAACCAAACAATGAATAAACAAGTCCAAACACGCAAATTGAATTAACAATGTAAAACTTACTATGCTCGCATATCTACAGCTATTTAATATACCTGTTTTGAATTACTATCAGTTATTTTTCTTGAATGTTTAACATTGAAAATTATATTTAGGTTCAGATATTTTAAAGGAAAATTCTTTCTCTTCTTAATTCAGTTCATTCAGTTTGGTCGAGGTTGCCATCTTTAAAATTTCCCGCATGTTTGCATCTATACTTTTCATTGGATCTCTCATAAATGCAAAACTCGTTCATAGAAACAATTAGATTGGTTAAAATTGGGGAAGAGGAGTTTGGGGCACGTGATATTTAAAATGGCGATCTCCATGTTTACAATTGTCAAATTGAAAATTTTACATAAATCGGGCCATTTTAGATCGTCTGTTGAAAATAAAACACTGTAGATTATTTAAATAGAATTTCTGAAATGAGAAATGGAAACCCAAGGCACACTACAAAAGGTGCTAAAACAGCATTCAGATACAGAATGGATAAATAAAATTGATGATTTGTTCAAATTTTTCTGTAATCATGTTTTTCTTGGTCAATGGGAGTTAGCTAGGACAGCAATTCCAACTTTATTGAAAGAATTTGACAGAGATGAAACAAAAACCACTTTTATAGAAATTCTAAAGGCTGTTATAGACTATCCATTTTCACAAAGGTACAATTTGAGAATGGTAGCATTTGTTATTTGCACTCTACTAATATAATACTATTACTATTACTACTATTACTAATAATTTATTTGGCTGAAGCGAAGTATGTCGACCGTGACGTCACGACGCTACCGGTTGCTGGAAAAGAAAGTTGTATAAATTCTAAAAGGATTTTAAAAAATGGAAGAGTTTGGGTTAGGATAGCTTTAGACTTTAGAATTTTTGGAAAATTGAAGATTTTAGGGTTTGGGTTAGGTATAGTATAGTCTAAGTATAGCTATAGACTATAGAATTTTAATTTTAAAGCTTTTTAAAGGACGTGCAATAACAACAATGAAGGCCGCCATGACTGTGATGTCACGCACGGTCGACATACTTCGCTTTTACCATTTATTTTAATAATTGTTACTAGAAAATTAATCTTATTATATTATTGATATATTATATAATATATTTAAATGGCTATCTAGTGCCTATTTTAATAGACAAAGGCGTCACTAGGGTTGGGGTCACACATTGCAGTAGCTCATGGTGTTACCACTCCCGACTTATCCCATCATAGACATTCCCTGATTCTGCCTAAATTATGAGAACATAGAGAAATTTACATCTTGGTAACGCCCCTTTTGATGGTGTCACTCGGTGCTGCCTGCACCCCCCCTACCCCACATCCCCCTAGAGATGCCTGTGATAATATATATTTTAGGAATTATTATCATATGATCATAGGCTAGCTTAGGTATTTAGTCAAATCTTCACCTGTCACATACTTTAATTAATTGAGGTCAAGGAATCTCAATGGTAAATTTTCACATGTTAAAACTATCACATAATTAGAAGTGTCTCCATATTGCTCTTGACCCAAAACCACACTTATAACATTTCTGGATGATCTAAATTTTTAATGTTATGGAAAGCTACAAATTATCTTTTGAATTTTATTATAAAAGCTTGGGGTCACCGTCTCTCAAGTCAGCCCATCATTTATCATGGCTTTGCCTACACGAGCTAAGACAGGTTGACCAGGACGTCATTTCAGACAAGGTAATTATTTCAATACCCAGAAAGTCAACAATACTAACTAGTGAAATGCAAGTTTAAAAAAAAAAAGATACCACCGCTTGAACTCAATGGAGTAAGTAAGAAAATATGAATGTCCTTCTCAAATATGCACTCTAGCTTATGATAATGTTTATAAATTTAGTTACCAGTCTTTACCCCATGCACACAAATGTGTAACTATCATAGTAAACAGACCAATATTTTGTCCCACCTGAAATCTTACAGTCAGCTGATTGTTCACTCTAAATAGAGTCAGAAGTAGGTCATGTTTTGAATTATGTTCATCAAATAAAAATAGTCATGTTTACTAAGCTGCTGACCTGTGGGTGTGTTGATGTGTGGGTGTGTTGATGTGTTGGTGTTTTAAAAATGATATTGTTGTAAGTTTCCAGTACTCCCTCAGTAAAAAAATAAACACACCAAAGCAGCACCCTGTTTAAGTGTGTGTTGGCAACATTTTTTTGTTTTGTTTATAAAAATGTACTCTCTTGTTGTACTCTCTTGTGTAGGTAAAATGGGTTGACCAGATGACGAAAGAAATAGATTTCCGTCTTACACTAAACTGTCTCAAGGATGCTGACAAAACTGTTTTACAGGCAAGTTATTTGGATGGCCATAATCTTACATGTTAATTTATACAAATAATAAAAATTGACTATAATGCATTTTAATTATTTAAAATACAAGACATCAGTTATTAGAATATTTTTGACCAAGAATTTGAAAAAAATTAAGAAACTGGTTAAGCAAAGCAGAGTGGTAGCGCGATCGACTGGCGTACCGATGGTCACGAGATAGAATCCACGCGAAGTCGAGGATTCGTTCCCAGGGCCTGAGGAGTCCCCGAGTCACCCAGGCGGTTGGGTAATGCGTGGAACCCCTATAGCCGTGGCCTGTGACCACTGCATCACTTGCCAACTGATCATCTGTCATGGTGTGTGGACGCAATTACCTTCTGCATAGAAGGAGCGTCTGCATATCTGAGATAAGATAAGATTTCAAAGTATTTTAAAAAAAATAAAATTCTGTCATAACTGTTTAGGAATAAATGCTTTCCAGCTAGAAGCAGAAAAAAAAATCATCCACTGCATTAAAATTATACATATAATGTCCCTTGTTCTCCATGTTTAGCGAACAGGAAATAGCATGGCATTCAAGACTTAAATGAAATGTTTTACACTCTATTCCAGGAGCTATATGTTTTCTTCAAGAAAAATGTTCTCAAAGTGACCTCTATGTCAACTGAAAAATACTCGACAAGAAATGATTTCTTATCACCGGGTGCTGTAACTCTAATCAAACAGACCATGGTAATGTCCCCTAGTCTTGGTGACAGTGTGGTTAAAGCCTTAGTCTGTGAAGAAGAAAATGTGGAGAAAAGACACAATGAAATGTTACAAGGTAATTTCACACTTGCCCACGAAATCTTGGCAGGAGGTCTTTATGGAGGTTTTGCTCATTCAATATTGCACTCAGGTCTAACAAATAATTTATCAATGAAGCACTTTGTTCAAGTTGGTGCTTTAATTCATAATAGGAAGTGGAGAGTATTTTTTGTATATTTAGACTCTGACCAAATACTGTAGACCTCATAAAAGATATAACGTGCTTGTCCAGTTGTAACAGCATATACAATGTCAACCAGTTTACAGGTATAACAGCATGTACAATGTCAACCAGTTTACAGGTATAACAGCATATACAATGTCAACCAGTTTACAGTTATAACACCATATACAATGTCAACCAGTTTACAGTTATAACAGCATGTACAATGTCAACCAGTTTACAGTTATAACAGCATATACAATGTCAACCAGTTTACAGGTATAACAGCATGTACAATTGTTGCGAATTCGTTGTCTAGGGGGAATCGAGGTCCGCCCTTAGCAACAGATATATTATAAGTGATTAAGTTCATAAGGTTAAAATGAGACCACAGTCCTTTTAAAGGCAGGCCAAAGTCAAAGAAGTCAAATACTATTGAAATAAATCTATATGTTTAATCTGTATAATAGAAGTCCTTCTATTCCTGTCTACAACAATATCAATACTCTTTTACTATCAAACCCCCAAAAATACTAAGCTTCATGTTGATAACATCAAACCACCATTTTCTCTCCATATCCTTTCACTCCTTGTGCGTCTTTGTTTGAAAGGCGCACAATAGCCTGGTGCGCACACTACACTTATGTACCACATTTAAGTCATTAACACACCATAACATCCAACCGTAACAACAATGTCAACCAGTTTACAGGTATAGCAGCATATACAATGTCAACCAGTTTACAGTTATAACAGCATATACAATGTCAACCAGTTTACAGTTATAACTACATTCATAAAATGTTGACCAGTTTACAGTTATAACTACTTTCATAAATGTAGTGTCCAGTTATGAAGGAGTAAAGCTTATTGTTTCAACTGTTTGTCCACAGCTCTTTACATTGACTGTATGAACAGCCTTTTGTGTTTGTCCACAGCTCTTTACATTGACTGTATGAACAGCCTTTTGTGTTTGTCCACAGCTCTTTACATTGACTGTATCAACAGCCTTTTGGACGAAATACAAGACTCTCAAGATGAAGAGCCAGAAATTCTCTGTGACAAAGTGCTTCAGATTTTGTCCTTCTACAACCCGGTGCCTTACTGGAACTACCTTCAGCTCCGGCAGCTCTTCACCCGGCTGTTGAACTTTTCAACAGAGGGCACGGCCCGTCACATGACCCCAGAGAAAATAGTCTCAGCGATAACCGGGAGGAAATCATTTTATTTACTCGATGAATTCTGCAAGATATTCCAAGAGGTGAGATACATTTATGTGGCTGGCAGATACATTGATACATTTATGTGGCGGGCAGATTTATTGATACATTTATGTGGCGGGCAGATACATTGATACATTTATGTGGCAGGCAGATATATTGATACATTTATGTGGCGGGCAGATATATTGATACATTTATGTGGCGGGCAGATATATTGATACATTTATGTGGCGGGCAGATTTATTGATACATTTATGTGGTGGGCAGATACATTGATACATTTATGTGGTGGGCAGATATATTGATACATTTATGTGGTGGGCAGATATATTGATACATTTATGTGGCTGGCAGATATATTGATACATTTATGTGGTGGGCAGATATATTGATACATTTATGTGGTGGGCAGATACATTGATACATTTATGTGGTGGGCAGATATATTGATACATTTATGTGGCGGGCAGATATATTGATACATTTATGTGGCGGGCAGATTTATTGATACATTTTCTGTGGCTGGCAGATATATTGATACATTTATGTGGCTGGCAGATTTATTGATACATTTATCTAACTGATACATTTTTTAAAAAATTAAAGGGGGCACACAAAACAGCACCGCAGGGAGAAATTCTTTTTGTTACACAATTTATTTGGTTACTTCAGTTCATTCATAAAATAATTTTTTCTGAAATCTTTGTTATCCTGATCATTTTTTAATAAAGAATGATGTCGTAAAATAATAAAATTGTATGGTCAAAGTGTTTACTTTTTTATAACTTTTGTTGATGATCCCAAAAATTTGTATTTTTAAAAATCAAATACTAAAGATTTTTTGTATCTGATTTGAATCCTCCAGGAAACTTTTCATATTTTTTTTTACAAAATTTGTGTTTTATCAAATGCCAAGGAGTTTAGACTAATTTGAACTTACAGTCCTCTTGAACAATTGAAGTTGTAATGGGAGACAATTAACATGAACAATTGAAGTGTATAATTGGAGACAATTAACATGAACAATTGAAGTGTATAATGGGAGACAATTAACATGAACATTTGAAGTGTATAATGGGAGACAATTAACATGAACAATTGAAGTGTGTAATTGGAGACAATTAATGTGAACAATTGAAGTGTGTAATGGGAGACAATTAATGTGAACAATTGAAGTGTGTAATGGGAGACAATTAATGTGAACAATTGAAGTGTATAATGGGAGACAATTAACATGAACAATTGAAGTGTGTAATGGGAGACAATTAATGTGAACAATTGAAGTGTGTAATGGGAGATAATTAATGTGAACAATTGAAGTGTGTAATGGGAGACAATTAATGTGAACAATTGAAGTGTGTAATGGGAGACAATTAATGTGAACAATTGAAGTGTGTAATGGGAGACAATTAACATGAACAATTGAAGTGTATAACGGGAGACAATTAATGTGAACAATTGAAGTGTATAATGGGAGACAATTAACATGAACAATTGAAGTGTATAATGGGAGTGAACAATTGGAGAAAATTAACATGGTACAT
This sequence comes from Radix auricularia, assembly GCA_002072015.1. Taxonomy (NCBI): domain Eukaryota; kingdom Metazoa; phylum Mollusca; class Gastropoda; family Lymnaeidae; genus Radix; species Radix auricularia. Next base: position 143,157 of record MUZC01000258.1, read on the forward strand.
ATTTGAGCTATTGCTGCATATAACAAATCATATGGATACAATTTTATGATTATGCACACATTGAATTTCATGCTAAATAAAACGTTATCTTTCCTCAAAAAGGTATCACTTTATGCTAAATAAAACGTTAACTTCCTCAAAAAGTTATCACTTTAATCTTAATAAATAATGTTAACTTCCTCAAAAAGTCATTACTTTCATCCAACAGGTTTCTCTTCACACCACTTACAAACTGGCCGAGGAGCCCAACAACCCGCTCGGTGATGACCAGAGAGTTGTCCTGGAGATTATGACCAAACTGGACCGTAACGTATGCTGGAGAGACCTCTTCATCCTGTGCCTCAAGAAACGTGTACATTTCCTGGCAGAAATATTGGTAAAACAATTTGTTGTGTGTGTGTTTTTTTTTCTTACTTATAAAAAATGGTTTCTCAATTTCAGTCTTGTGATTTGCAGTAAACAGATTTTGCATTCAGTTATTTTCTGATACATAAAGGAAACCTCGAAGAGATTTTCTTAACAAATGTAAAAAGTCTGTTAATCATCATCATTTTGGTTCTTTGTGGAACATAAGGCTTCTTTCAAAAGATCGCCACTGTGCACGGTCCGTTGCCAGTCGCTTCAATTCTTCCCAGCTCTTCCCAGTTCTTCCAGCCTCATCTAACATGCTCCGTCTCCATGTACGCTTGGGTCTTCACGTTGGCCTTTGCCCCGGGGATTCCAGTCTAAGTCCTGCCTCGCCCTGCTGTTATCTTTCCGAAGGGTGTGTCCAATCCGTCTCCAGTGAGTACCCAGGCCACGAAGTCAACAGCCTCCCACAAGAGATGTCTGCTAAAAGAAAATATTGGCAAAGTGTGAAATAATTTCTGGTCATAACAATAAGAAACTCTGCCCTGAAACGTCACCAGATTTAATTTGAGATTTTTACAAGACTCAATAATTATCTCTCATGATCTGCTGACAACAAAAAATATTTTCCTCTTTGTCTGGGCCAATATGTTATATAATTTTACCATGGGACAGGTCATTTATAGCATGGGACAGGTCATTTATATCATGGGATGGGCCATTTATACCATGGGACAGGTCATTTATAGCTTGGGACATGTCATTTATATCATGGGACAGGTCATTTATGTCATGAGAAATGTCATTTATGTCATGAGACAGGTCGTTTATGTCATGAGACAGGTCATTTATATCATGAGACAGGTCATTTATATCATGAGACAGGTCATTTATATTATGAGACAGGTCATTTATATCATGGGACATGTCATTTATGTCATGAGAAATGTCATTTATGTCATGAGACAGGTCGTTTATGTCATGAGACAGGTCATTTATATCATGAGACAGGTCATTTATATCATGAGACAGGTCATTTATATCATGAGACAGGTCGTTTATATCATGAGGTAGGTCATTTATATCATGAGACAGGTCATTTATATCATGAGACAGGTCGTTTATATCATGAGACAGGTCATTTATATCATGAGACAGGTCATTTATATCATGAGACAGGTCATTTATATCATGAGACAGGTCATTTATATCATGGGGCAGGTCATTTATACCATGGGGCAGGTCATTTATATCATGAGACAGGTCATTTATACCATGGGACAGGTCATTTATAGCATGGGACAGGTCATTAATATCATGGGACAGGTCATTTATAGCATGGGATATGTCATTTAAATCATGGGACAGGTCGTTTATACCATGGGACAGGTCAATTATAGCATAGGATGTGTCCTTTATACCATGGGACAGGTCATTTATACCATGGGACAGGTCATTTATACCATGTGACAGGTCATTTATATCATGGGACAGGTCATTTATAGCGTGGGACAGGTCATTTATATCATGGGACAGGTCATTTATAGCATGGGACAGGTCATTTATATCATGGGACAGGTCATTTATACAATCAGACAGGTCATTTATATCATGGGACAGGTCATTTATATCATGGGACAGGTCATTTATACCATGGGACAGGTCATTTATATCATGGGACAGGTCATTTATACCATGGGACAGGTCATTTATACCATGTGATGGGTCATTTATAGCATGAAATATGCCATATTTTGTTTTGTTTTGATCCCTACAGGATCTGAGCTTGTCACTGATAACAGCTGGCCAATTTATGGAGTTGCAGGACCTGCTGAGCTATCCAGAGTTGCAGCCCTTGAAGTCGGCCGTCTTGTTGATGGGCTGGTCTCACTGTGTGACCTCAGCTCATGCCAGGACACTGCTGGACACACTGTGGGATGACTCTGTAAGTCTAGGACACTGTTGGACACACTGTGGGATGACTCTGTAAGTCTAGGACACTGCTGGACACACTGTGGGATGACTCTGTAAGTCTAGGACACTGTTGGACACACTGTGGGATGACTCTGTAAGCTGATCTGCTGGAAGCAAATGAAATAATTCTTAAATTTGTTTTTCTGGGAAGATAAATGATGTAATAAATATAGTTTTGTCTATAGTTTAATATGTTTTGACTTATTCAAGACCTCACACTCTAGATCTGTTTTTATTTCTTTTAGACTGAAATTCACAATCCAGTCTTGGCAAAAATGTGCAGGAAATTGGCCTACCACCTCGACCTGATTCAGTGGTGTCTGGATAGAGCCAAGTAAGTTTTAGAGCCCTAACAGAGCCAAGTAAGTTTTAGAGCCCTAACAGAGCCAAGAAATTCCATGTTCTAAAATAGATGATTTTTAAAAAAAATGTATTTCATCTATTGACCAATGTTACAATGTATTTCATCTATTGACCAATGTTACAATGTATTTCATCTACTGACCAATGTCACAATGTATTTCATCTACTGACCAATTTCACAATGTATTTCATCTACTGACCAATGTTACAATGTATTTCATCTATTGACCAATGTTACAATGTATTTCCTCTACTGACCAATGTCCAGACCAATGTTACAATTTATTTCATCTACTGACCAATGTCACAATGTATTTCATCTACTGACCAATGTCACAATGTATTTCATCTACTGACCAATGTCACAATGTATTTCATCTATTGACCAATGTTACAATGTATTTCATCTACTGACCAATGTTACAATGTATTTCATCTATTGACCAATGTTACAATGTATTTCATCTACTGACCAATGTCCAGACCAATGTTACAATGTATTTCATCTACTGACCAATGTCCAGACCAATGTTACAATGTATTTCATCTACTGACCAATGTCCGGACCAATGTTACAATGTATTTCATCTACTGACCAATGTCCAGACCAATGTTACAATGTATTTCATCTACTGACCAATGTTACAATGTATTTCATCTACTGACCAATGCCCAGACCAATGTTACAATGTATTTCATCTACTGACCAATGTCCAGACCAATGTTACAATGTATTTCATCTACTGACCAATGTTACAATGTATTTCATCTACTGACCAATGTTACAATGTATTTCATCTACTGACCAATGTCCAGACCAATATTACAATGTAGTTCATCTACTGACCAATGTCCAGACCAATGCTACAGAATGCAGAGATCAGCCCCACTCGACAGGCCACAGAACTCCTCCAAGGGCTGGAAACTCACTCTGTCCTCTACATGCTGCATCACTCCACCAGCCTTGCCTCCCTTGACCACTCGGAGGTTCTTCAGCTGCTGGCCCATGTGTCCACAGATAAAAGTGAGTTATAAATAGATCCTCTTTCGGCTCCATGTCATTTCTACATAGGTTTAAGTGAGTCGTATATACCGTCACTACACTATATACTGTCACCACACTACATAACCATCACTAAACTATAAACCATCACTACACTATGTACCGTCACTACACTATATACCGTCACTACACTATATCCCGTCACAACACTATATACCGTGACTACTCTATAGATATTGAAGGCTATATCATTGTGAGTCATATATACCGTCGCTCAGGGGTGCGACCGTTCCAGTTTGTCCTGGAATTCCGGATGCGTGAAGCTAAATATTTTTATTTTCCGGATTCGCGAGTTTTTGATTTTGCTCTTTCCGGATTCGCGTGGTTTTTTTCTCGCTCTTCCCGGATTTTCTGGATTTTCGAGTTGAGTTTTCAAATGTATTCTTCTGAGTTTTAAAGAAGTGGGAAATGTCATAATGCTTTGACTCGGAAAGCCTATTCATTGAGATGCGGACTTGCTATAAATAGGACTGCTACCGTGACCTCTCCCTTCCTTTTGCTCTCATCTCATCGTCGCGCGATCGCGCATCATTCTGCGCATATAAAAAATATAAGGAAAAACTTATAATTGAACGGATCGCACTCCGTTGGAATCGGAATTTTGTGCTCGACGTCACATTTTTCAACAAAAATAATTTTATCACAAATTAATTGTGATGTGTGCTTTCGGTTGACCATTTTACGGTTGATAAATGCTAACATGACATAAGGAGTTTTTCGTCTTCTTTTCATACTCTTAGTCTTAGTAAAAATTTGACTGTTGACAACCGTCTAGTTCGCTTAGAAATGTCTCAATCCAACCACTTTTGTTTTAGCACGCATTAATTATCGAAACATGAAGCAAAAAGGATTGCGGTTTGCATCTAAATTCTAAACTGACTGGGTTGGAAAAAACAACAAACATTAAATTTGTCCGTGATGTTTTTATTTTATAAATAAATTAGGACTAGGCCTATCATCTAGGCCTATGCTATGCCTTTTCTACGTGCATGCACTCTGAGATACATAATTTTAAAAAAAAACATTAAGACAGTTTAAATTAAGGACTTTGGAAATAATACTTAATAATAATAATTTTAACGGCTACTTCTGTATTAGTAATTTAAATTTGAGTAATTAACCAATTGTTGCAATAGTAGTAGTAATACAGTAATTCTAAACCAAACTACCCAAACCTAAATTATAATTAAATCAACTATAATTTAGGTTTTGTTTAGAATTACTGTATTAATACCACTAAATTGTGACCCTACTATACACTATATAATCTATGAAATAAATATATTTAGTTAATTTCAAACCAAGCCTATAAAATGACTTAAAACAAAGAAATAAAATTCAAAATAATAATAATTTTGTTTGATTATCATATTAAATTATAATTTATAAATGATAAGAAATATTAGTGTAAGTTATTGTAAGGAATTCCATATGAGGCCTATAGATACTCTAAATGGGCACATTTCTTTTGTATTGTACATATTGCATAGCATATATTATGCTAGGCACTAACTTTTTCAAAATACTTTGTGTCAATGCCAATGCGAAATAAATATTTTTGAAATGTTAAAAACTGTTATACACACGTGGTGATGGATTTAAGGGGTTGGAAAATGAAAATTACGGTGGCACTTCGTTATCTTAAATTTTCAGGGTTGGAAAAATGGATAAAAGAATTTTCAGGGTTCAAGAAATTTTAAAATAGGGATTTCAGGGTTCACAGCTTCCAGTGGGTGGCACCCCTGCCGTCGCTACACTATATACCGTCACTACTCTGTAGATATTGACGGCTATATTATTGTGAGTTATATATACCGTCACTATTCTGTAGATATTGAAGGCTATATTATTGTGAGTCATATATACGTCACTACACTATATACCGTCACTACTCTGTAGATATTGAAGGCTATATTAGTGTGAGTCATATATACCGTCACTACACTATACCGTCACTACACTATATACCATCACTGAATTCTATAGTATTTTATTGACTAATCAATAACCTTGAGTGTTGGACGTGACAGTTTCCTGTGTATGACTATTTCATAGTCTTTATTTACTGGAGAGTTACAAGAACATTTAAGAACTAAAGAAAATATTTTACACCTATAGCTCCGATAGTTTTGAGTGCACCCAGTCTCTGTTTGCAGACAATATCAGGACAGAAAAACCTAAAGGTCGACAAATTTAAAGAAGAAAATATCTCAAAATATTTGTGTCTACGTAAAGCCTTTTATTTTCAGCTCTATTCATCCAAGAGTAAACTTGGTAGACAGGAGGTTAAACCAAGTCCCGACTGAACGAACCGTTTAAGGTAGAAATATTGGTAATGGGAATTTTTGTTTCCACTTGCAGAGACCAAGCGCAAGACCGTAACATTCCAGGACGAGTCGGAGAGTGGCTTGCATTCAACCATCAACATCGAACAGCAGAAAGATCTGGCAATATTTCGAAGCTACTGTGCTGTAAAAAATGTCATGGATGCGGTGGCGTTCTGCGCCAAGTACTTTGACCACAAGCTGATGAGCCCCGTCCACATCACACGCACGGTCAAGGCCAAGCGTCTCGACAGACATTTCCTCCCCGAGCAGGCGGTCAGCTCCAGCGAAGGTGAGGACTCCTCTTCCCCGAGCCTCTATCAGACTCAGACTCTGAGCAGAGACTCGGAGGAGAGGGAGAGCTCCGAACATTTCGTCAGATCCTACGACACGTGTGTCACCAGAAAGTTAAAAGAGACCAAGGATCACTTGTCGCACCTGCAACCTTTGACCTATCGGCTGGAGATCCTCGAGAACATCTTCTCTCTCATCTTCGTGACACACGAGGATTTGTGTGACGTGACGGGCACGATAGATGTCGAGACAGACGATGACGTGGACGACAGCAAAATGAACAGTTTCGGGGACAACCTGAACATGTCCGTAATATCCGAGGAAGAATGTGCCGCAGACACCACAGGGCCTGAGGAAACTAGGTCAGTTAAAAGCAACTTCACGGCCTCGCAACTGAGGTCACAAGCAGGCAGGTCCGCAAGCCTGGACTACGACGCCCCGTTCATCGACCCCTATCAGAAACAGGCTCCAGATCCGACTCCTGCCTATGACGCCGTCCAGTCGTCTTATTTTACACAGAGTTCAGACCATCAGAAACAAACTATGGACTCGGCACAGCTTGCACAAAATATCTACCTCCAAAGTAAGAAGAAGCGAAAGAGGAAAAGACTTGTGTCTGACTCGTGTCCAAATACTCTGGTGGGCTTCCTCCCCAACGAGTACCTGGTCAGAGACGTGCTCTACTTACTCAAAGAGGCCTTATCTGACCTCAATGCAGCCAAGTTCACCATCACCGGGAAAGCGCCAGAAAAGACTCCCAAAGATCCCGGCAAAAGTCCTAAGCTGAAGCCCCCGGGTGCAGACCCAAAGCTGGAGTCAGCCCTGCAGGCCAGTCTACAGAGCAGCGTCACGCCTGACACGTTCGTCAAGAGGAGCGCCAGGCTGACACAGGCCGTCCACGAGGCCTGGTGGAGGTTTCAGTTGATGGCGCACGAGGCCATTCCCAGAGAGCCTTGCCACGTCCTGGGCGAGAGGATTTTCATAACAGACAACGACATCAATTACCTGCCTGTGTGTGAAGGGACAGCCTACAGCCCTGACAAAGGTAAGAGAAACAGCCTACAGCCCTGACAAAGGTAAGAGAAACAGCCTACAGCCCTGACAAAGGTAAGAGAACAGCCTACAGCCCTAACAAAGGTAAGAGAACAGCCTACAGCCCTGACAAAGGTAAGAGAAACAGCCTACAGCCCTGACAAAGGTAAGAGAAACAGCCTAAAGCCCTGACAAAGGTAAGAGAAACAGCCTACAGCCCTGACAAAGGTAAGAGAAACAGCCTACAGCCCTGTTATGTTAACTATAAGAAGTAGCAGTTTCAGAATGTTAGTTTTAGTAAATGAAATGTATGGTAAGGAAGCTTGAATGAAACAATTCATCACTCATTTTGTTATATTGACTTAAATTTTTTTTCCCCCTATATATATGATTTGTTGATGTTGCCAGGAGACAGCTCACGTTTACCTGGCACAGATTCAGATCTGGGGTCAAGCAGCCGACCAAGGTCAGCCAGCTCCTACACGGTGCTCTCCAACACAAACATCGTGTCGCAGATGATGGCAACACCCGAGACCCTACTGGTGCACTGCCTGGTCAAGGGCAGTCTGACCCAGGCAGCGGAGGTCATTAAGGTGAGTTCATTAAGGTCATTCTAACCCAGGCAGCGGAGGTCATTAAGGTGAGTTCATTAAGGTCATTCTAACACAGGCAGCGGAGGTCATTAAGGTGAGTTCATCAAGGTCAGTCTGACCCAGGCAGCGGAGGACATTAAGGTGAGTTCATCAAGGTCATTCTAACTCAGGTCGTGGAGGTCATTAAGGTCAGTTCATCAAGGTCATTCTAACTCAAGCAGTCGAGGACATTAAGGTCAGTTCATCAAGGTCAGTCTAACACAGGCAGCAGAGGTCATTAAGGTCAGAGGTTTTATCAGAAATGTCGGCTGTACAAAAGAAAGGTCCTGTATATAATATATAGCAATAGGCAGAAGGTCTTCTGTATAAGCCATGTCCATATTAAGCAGGGTTATCTCAAATTAAACCTCTCCAATGAACAATCTACATTGATGTCTTGGCCAACTGAGCATTCTCACAATTTTTTCTATGGGTCAGCTGTGTTTTAAATGTAAATTAGAAAAAAGAAAATTTCCAAAAGTTCCATTAAAATGTAAAAATGTGAATAGATGGACAATTTTTTATTTGTTGAACTACTTCCGTTGAATTTTCATGTTTGAAAGCTTCCATTCCAGCTGTTTCGTTTGGCGGAGAAAACATCGGAATCTTGTGAGGTTCTATTTGCCACCATTTACCAGACAAGTGCACGGCTAATCTGGGAACTTGAGACGGAGGCTAAAGATGGGGCTAAAAACCCCTTGAAGGTCGGCAAGCGCAGCATGAAAGCCCTCTCCAAAGCCGCGGCTGTCGGCGTGGCCACTGCCAGTTTGTCCAACATTGTCGAGGACCTGGTGTCAAAACCCTGCGTACCCGCGGTTCCACGACCGAAGACGGCGTTTGCCAGGGAGAGCTACTGGCAGTGCTTTACCCTGGACTCTACTTCAGCTCTCCTCCTGGATCTGTTGTGCACCGCGTGCAGGACTTGGGACACTTGTGCTAACATGTTGGACATCATCAAAACAAGGACTAAACTCCTGGAGCGCCACCCCAGCCATTCCCCGGCAAACAGCAGCCCTTCGACCTCATCTCTCGTGGACCAGAGTTCAAATCCCTCCTCGGGGTCTTCATCTTCGTCTGTGAACTCCGCCACCGTCGGCCAACCGGTCAGCTTACAGGGGGGTAAACAAAGCTTGCACGGGATCAAGGGCTGCAACCAGCTGGCGTGGTGTCTGTATGATTTGCTCCAGCTCGGGGACGGTCGACCGCACGGGCATCTCGGGACGTCACAGAACCAGGTCAGCTTACAACATCACCTCCACTCGGCCTACTCCTGCCTCAGTGTCCAGAACCTACACAGCTTGGACGTGGCCCTGGCGGAGATAAGGCGAGCAGTGGACCATGTCCAGCAGATTTTGATGGGGTCGGCAGCTGGTCATTTGGACATCTCTGCCAACGATCCTGTCCCGTCGGCTTCGTTGTCCCCCAGGGGGAGCTCATCCAGCCGTAAGTTTGTTGTAGATTCGATAGATTTAGGTCAACATCGTAGTTTGCTTAATGGTAAACAAATTTTTTTAAAAACAAATTTTGTGCTTGTATGAGTTTAAAATTGATTATGATAGTTACTTCCCTTTCCACCATGAACTTGACCAGTGTCCAGCGGTACAACAGGGAGTGGAGTTTTAGGGTCCAAAGTTTCCATAAAACAACCAACCGATGAGAACCCTCTTCATGTAGGCATCAAACACCTGATGTACATCATGGAGAGGTACGCGCCAGGAGCTGGCGTGACACAGCTCTTACACGTGTAGGTACATCATGGAGAAATATGTTTAAGCTGTTGTATGTACTTTGGGAGATTTTTTGATAGTGTTATTTTACATGGGGTGTTGACGTAAGATTTCTGTCGCCTGGTGTTTGGGATAAATGTTTGTGGGGCTCAATTTCGTATTATTGATGTTTGTATATTTGATGTTAGTGGATGTTTGTATGTTTGATGTTAACGGATGTTTGTATATTTGGTGTTAATGGATGTTTGTATATTTGATGTTAATTGATGTTTGTATATTTGATGTTAATGGATGTATACTTAATGTTTGTATACTTGATGTTTGTATACTTGATGTTTGTGTACTTGATGTTTGTGTACTTGATGCTTGTATACTTGATGTTTGTATACTTGATGTTTGTATACTTGATGTTTGCATACTTGATGTTTGTATACTTGGTGTTTGTGTACTTGCAGTTTTCCTTTCTTCCCCAGCAAAAGCTCATCTCCATTCAAGAACTATTTACTGAGTTTGTACAAACATGTGAAGGAGATGACACACCTGGTTGCTGAATGTCAAGGACAAAACAAAGGTACAGATAGTTCAAAGGTCACAATGGTAGACAATCCTAAGGCAAAGACATACCCTCTCAGCAAGTGATTCAACTTTCCACTAACTTTCACACTATTCTCACTTACAATCATGGCAAAGGGAGTTAACATTGTCCCTATATATAATGTTAACTAATATCGTCCTAAAGCGTGGTAATGCACGCCTACCCACTAATCCTGAAGCAAATGGTAAAGCGCGCCTTGATAGAATTCTCTTTAGTAAAAACTTTTCATATTAGTCGATTTCCAGAAAAATGTATGTTTACTTTCCGCTAGTACTTTCGCTCGTTTCATGAAGAGTTTTGGTTGTGTTTAACAGTTTTTTTGTAAAATCACCATTCTATAAACTTATAGTAAAAGAAGAAGTCAGTATTACCATAAACACATTGACAGCAATTTCTTAAACTTCTTAACCCTATTCAATGCAAGATATACTTGAAATCATTATGGGTCTGAGCGTTAGGTATTTAGAAAACCTTGAAGTTCTGGGACAAAATAAACTCTATCGCTGGTTGTCAAACAACCATTATAACAACAATTAAGAGATGTAAGATGGCATGGTTCGGTCATGTACTGCTACATGATACCCTAACAAAAATAATCCTTTAGGGCACTGTAGAAGGGGGCCGGAGAAGAGGTCAACAGCGGAAAAGCTGGCTTGACAACATACAGGAATGGGCAGGGATGGGATTGAATGAATTATTGGCCGCAGCTCAACTGTGGAGATCGTTATCTGTTGATGTGTCCATGCGCGCCCCCCAACGACCGCAACGGTCACGGGACTGATGATGATGATAGGTCATTAAGTTAAATTATAAATAACATTGTAATATTTGACTCGTTACCACAGGAAGGTTTCAGAAACGACTAACTGTATTGACTTGTCCATGACTAACTGAAATGACTTGTCCATGACTAACTGAAGTGACTTGTCCATGACTAACTGAAGTGACTTGTCCATGACTAAGTGAAGTGACTTGTCCATGACTAACTGAAGTGACTTGTCCATGACTAACTGAAGTGACTTGTCCATGACTAAGTCAAGTGACTTGTCCATGACTAACTGAAGTGACTTTGTCCATGACTAACTGAAGTGACTTGTCCATGACTAACTGAAGTGACTTGTCCATGACTAAGTGAAGTGACTTTGTCCATGCCGTTTGTATTTTCCAGAACTGAGCAGCAACTATTTCAAGGTATTAGAAGACGGACCAGTCAATATTTTAGGTCGTCTGCTGTTTGTCAAGAAGATGCCACCAGCCAGGTAAATGGGGAATTTAATAAGTATATCCAGCTGTTCTAATAAGAATATCCAGCTGTTCTAATAAGTATATCCAGCTGTTCTAATAAGTATATCCAGCTGTTCTAATAAGTATATCCAGCTGTTCTAATAAGAATATCCAGCTGTTCTAATAAGTATATCCAACTGTTCTAATAAGTATATCCAGCTGTTCTAATAAGTATATCCAGCTGTTCTAATAAGTATGTCCAGCTGTTATAATAAGTATGTCCAGCTGTTCTATTACAATATCCTCTGTATCCAGCTCTTTTATTACAACAACTAGAGCAATAAAAGTCTTTTTAGAGCAATACAAGTCTATTTATTTAGTCCAATTCAAGTCTATTTATTTAGTCCAATTCAAGTCTATTTATTTAGTCCAATTCAAGTCTATTTATTTAGACCAATACAAGTCTATTTATTTAGACCAATACAAGTCTATTTATTTAGACCAATTCAATTCTGTTTATTTAGACCAATACAAGTCTATTTATTTAGACCAATTCAATTCTGTTTATTTAGACCAATACAAGTCTCTATTTATTTAGACCAATACTAGTCTATTTATTTAGACCAATACAAGTCTACTTATTTAGACCAATACAAGTCTATTTATTTAGACCAATACAAGTCTCTTTATTTAGACCAATACAATTCTTTTTATTTAGACCAATACCAGTTGGTTCTGTAAATAATACCTGAAAGTTTTGATCAAAATGATTAAGATTTAGAACATTTTATGATTATTTCTGTGGACAGGCTAGAAGCAGTGGCAGAAAAGTTGAGCTTAAATCTGACCCACACGATTGTCTACAGCTGCTGTCCCAAGATTCCCAGCAAACATCCACCATCCATTTCACAGCCAGACAATGGTCAGTTAAAAGAAAACTTTATGAAATTACAAGCTTAAGACAAAAATAATTCTGTTCCTTTGTTAAAGCATCATTTAGATGAGACATTTTTTTGGATTGAGGATAAAACACGTGAAGAGCAATTTAAGAACTAACTTGTCTAACGATAATCGCAGGTCACTGTTAACTCTTAATGTGTCAAAGCAAGATAAAGCGTGATTTACCGTTTTTTACCAAAGCGCGATAATCCGCGACTCGATAGAACTCCCTTTAGAAACAAAATACAGAAAATAAAAACTCTTCAGTGTGTGAAAAACAATGTTTTTGTTTCCGTCGCTATTGTTATTGCTCGATTTGCGAAGTTTTTCGGTCGTTTTTACGTTTTTTTTTCGAAGATGCGATTTTGCTATACTTTATTACTAAAATAATAGTACTAAACTACAGGTAAAAATAGTTTTAAACTCAACACGGGCTTTTGGATACATAAAATAACCATTCTTAGCCTAAAAGATGAAGTCAGTATGACAATAATTATATCAATGGATTTTACACAATTTTTTAAATTTCATAACCGGTTGATCGCAATTTGGGAAATTCTTACAGCACTGAGGCAGAAGTTTTCCAAAAACCTAATGGCACAAGAAGAGTTAATGTTAGTGACATCAAATGTAAAGCCAGAAATATTTACTATTTTGGCATCCAGGAAACAATTTCACCATTCCCACAAATACAGATGTATCAATGTGTTATTAAATAATATTAATATTATAAATATAATAATATCAGTATACATAATTTGCAATGTATGTCCCGTCCGTGACGCCACTTAATTTAGAAAGCAGCGCACCAAATTACTGCACCAAAAATAACTCTCTTCAAGCATCTGCTTAAAATTTTTAAATTTGAATATAAATGAATAAAATAAATCAAAGTTCTGTGTTACATTTTTTTCTTCTGTTGTATATTTTTTAAAAAATTAATAGATTTCAGCTGAAATATATTTATTTTGGACATTATGCCTGTACTTTGTCTAGTCACGTCTGTCATAAATACTTGGACATTTTGTCTAGAGATGTCTGTCATAAATACATGGACATTTTTTCTAGACACGTCTGTCATGATGGCGTCAACCAGAGTTTACAACCTTCAGCCTGAAGGTCATCTAAAACCAGCTGATCAGTCCAGTTCTGACCTGGCAGACCAACCTAAGACCAACCCAGAAGAAATTGTCAGGGACATTTTGACTGAGCTTGTTACCATAATGGAAGGTATTTTGTCTTTGTTACAATAATGGAAGGTATTTTGTCTATGTCACAATAATGGAAGGTATTTTGTCTATGTTACAATAATGGAAGGTATTTTGTCTTTGTTACCATAATTGAAGGTAGTTCATCTTTGTTACTCTCATTTTAATCTCATTTTTAGTTTAGACAAAATATTTTTTAAACAGACCCTTGTTGTTTTGTTCAGTTACGAAAATAACATCCCCTAAAAAATAAATATATTTTTGGAATGTCTAAGTACAAAATAGTCAGACTACAATTTTTGATATTATTAGATGGGGAAATAATATTGAAATCTTAGTGGCTTTCATTAGGATTTAATAGAAATATGGTCAATGATTTGTATTAAAAATTGTGACTTTTTTATGATTTATAGGATCTGATTCTCAGACTTGTACGATCTGATTCTCAGACTTGTAGGATCTGATTCTCAGACTTGTACGATCTGATTCTCAGACTTGTATGATCTGATTCTCAGACTTGTAGGATCTGATTCTCAGACTTGTACGATCTGATTCCTGATTCTCAGACTTGTAGGATCTGATTCTCAGACTTGTAGGATCTGATTCTCAGACTTGTACGATCTTATTCTCAGACTTGTAGGATCTGATTCTCAGACTTGTAGGATCTGATTCTCAGACTTGTAGGATCTGATTCTCAGACTTTTAGGATCTGATTCTCAGACTTGTAGGATCTGATTCTCAGACTTTTAGGATCTGATTCTCAGACTTGTACGATCTAATTTTAGAAATCAAGTAGAGAAAAAATATTTGTTAACTTTGTCTTGTGTGAAGTCATCCATGTGCACAATCTTCATGTCAACAATCTTTGTTTTGGTCAATCTTCTTGTCAACAATCTTTGTTTTGGTCAATCTTTATGTCGACAATCTTTGTTTTGGTCAATCTTCTTGTCTACAATCTTTGTTTTGGTCAATCTTCATGTCAACAATCTTTGTTTTGGTCAATCTTTATGTCGACAATCTTTGTTTTGGTCAATCTTCATGTCGACAATCTTTGTTTTGGTTAATCTTCATGTAGACAATCTTTGTTTTGGTCAATCTTCATGTCGACAATCTTTGTTTGGTCAATCTTCATGTATAAAAGGTGTTTTGTGGGCAATTATCTTGTGGGTAAATATTAGTCTTGGTAATAAATATTCTTTTTTGTAAGTGTGGCAGCCATCTTTCTTGGGGAATAAATTATGTCCTTGACCCAAGATTGAATATCTTGTCGTTCCAGGCATATCCAGCCAACAGAGTGCCAGGGGCGTCTTTGACCTGACCTGTGCCAAGCACCTGGTACAGATGAAGGTCTACACGCCCCTGATGTCCAGGGTCAATAACCTCGGGGACGTCGACCTCTCCCTGCTGGCCTCCAACGAGCAGCGTCTGTGCTTCCTGGTCAACCTGACCAACCTCATGATGCTGCACTGTCACCTGACGTGTGTTCTCAACAGGATCGAGGTCAGTCGCGTCTTTGAATGTTTGCATTGCTTTGGTCTTGTGAGTTGAACACAAGATGCACCCACCGTTTGTGTGATTAACTCTTAATGTGCCATAAGGTTTTTGGAAAACTTCCGCCTCAGTACCATAAGAATTTCCCGAATTGCGATCAACCGGTTATAAAATTAAAAAAATTGCGTTAAATCCATTTTTATTATTATAGTCATACTGACGTCATCTTTTAGAATAAGAATGGTTATTTTATGTATCCGAAAGACCGTTTTGAGTTTAAAACTATTTTTACCTGTAGTTTAGTACTATTATTTTAGTAATAAAGTATAGCAAAATCGCATCTTCGAAAAAAAACGTAAAATCTTAAAAAAAACATCACGAATCGAGCGATAACACTAGCGAGGTAAACAGTCGCCATTGCCGGAAGTCGAAAACATCGTTCATCCCGCACTGAATAGTTTTTATTTTCTGTAATTTCGTTTCTAAAGAGAGTTCTATCGAGTCGCGCATTACCGCTCTTTGGTACTAAACGGTAAACCGCGGATTACCGCGCTTTGGTACATTAAGAGTTAAAATAATTTATGTTGAGCCGTGTTACCAGACAAAAATATGTGTCAACCAATGTTGATTCAACTGATTTAAATTGTTACGTTCATGCCCTCACTTCCTGTTTACCTAAACATCTATCGTAAATATCGATGTTGATGACTATTTTAGTCACAACGACAACTGGACGAATCGGGAAAATTTGACGAAGAGGACGTGGAGTTGTACCCCCTGACAGCTGCCGACAATTTGGCATATTTAAGCAGCTTCTCCTATAGCGTAGGGCAGCTGGGCGTCGTCAGGTAATCTTTGTTTGTCTAAGCCATTCAGTAAACAGTCATTTACTCATGTTTATTTGTTCCGTGGATGTCACGGATCCATGGATGTCACGGATCCATGGATGTCACGGATCCATGGATGTCACGGATCCATGGATGTCACGGATCCATGGATGTCACAGATCCATGGATGTCACGGATCCATGGATGTCACGGATGACCAATTTTCCTTCATTACCATTTTGTGAGCTACTCCTTTTTTGTGGAGTGCGTGCAGGTCGCTTTTTTATTAGCCCCGTGAGGAAGTGAGAATGTGTGTGAGTGTTAGAGAGTATATCTGGTGGAATTGCAGCATAAGGCGAACCACAATATAACGTGCTTTTCAGTCAGTGAACTTGTGTTGTTTCTGTGTAATGATGCTTGCGACAGTGGAGAGAGGAGATCTTTACAAATTCTTAAATCGCTCTGACTGCTTGTTGTGTGAATGAAATAAAATCCCAAGAAAATACACATAAGAAAGTTATGCAGTCTTGTTCTATAGCTGACAACACCGTTCTTTCGTCTGTCTCTCTCGTGTGTGCAGCGTGTTTGACCTGCTTACCATCTTGGAACAAGACCAACGGCAGCCATCGTGTCAGTGGGGAAATTTGCTGGCATTCAGAAAGTTAGGTAAATATCAAAGTAATGGCAATTGTATGAAAAGTTAGGTAAATATCAAACTAATGGCAATTGTATGAAAAGTTAGGTAAATATCAAAGTAATGGCCGTTGTATGAAAAGTTAGGTAATATCAAAGTAATGGCCGTTGTATGAAAAGTTAGGTTAGTATCAAACTATTGGGCCATTGTATGAAAATTTAGGTTAATATGACCATTCATATTTAGTTTTTCTACAGCCAAACTACCAGGTATTTGGTTTTTAATTGATTACTGACCAATGACTTTTTAATTGAATACTGACCAATGACTTTTTTTAAAATGTTTTCTAGTTTTGTACAGACCAACAAATTATTTAGCATTAAAAGGTTTTGTTTCTTCGCTTCAATTTTGTCTGGCGTCATGTTTTTGTTTAGCCACAAGAGCAAAAAAGCAATTGTTTGGCTTACAATAAACCACTTGTCTTAATTGTAAGATTTAGGGAAAGCATGTCACATTAACCCATCAATATTAAGTTTTACATTTTAGTTTATATCCAAGTTTAGACTAAACTACCTTTTTTTTTTATAGCGCTTATTGAAATTTTTTGTTTAAACTTGCCATTTCTTCCGTCTGCTGCCAGTGTTGAGCCCCGATGACCCCTGGAAGAAGTTCTCTCCCTTGCCAGAACCTAGGACATTGTTCCTGATCAACGCCGGCTGTACGTCATCGCCGCCTCTCAAGGTAGATAACTCTAATCTTCACTAAACAAGCTACAATGTCAAGGTCAATAATCTGTTTACGACCAAATTCTGTCCTCGGGGTGGGTTGGGGAATTGTAAACAAATAATGTGGATACTGTTTTGATTGTTCCCCCCTGTTTGATGACGTGTCCTTGTGTCCAGGTTGTGACCCCGGACACCGTCACACAACAACTGGAGCAAGCTGTCAGAGATTTCTTGGTCCACTCCGTCTTGGTGTCTGTTGAGAAGGAAAAGGTCAGTTCTGAAACTTTATCTCTGTTCATGTCCTAGTCATCAGTTGTGGAATCAAATCAAGGTTAAAGCCTTCAACCAACCAATCAACCATCAGCGCATTAGATTAGACCAGGGGTCTCCAAACTTTTCTGCCGAGGGGCCGCATTAGCTGTCAAACAGTAGTTTGGGGGCCGACTACTAGCCCCCAACTATAAGTATTGTGTTAAACTACAGGTAAGAATAGTATTTTTGGTGGGGGGGGGATTAAAAGGTCTCCCGGGGCCGGATGAGAGGGCGTCACGGGCCGCATCTGGCCCGCGGGCCGTAGTTTGGACCCCTGGTTTAGACAACAGAGCATTAGTTTACTTTGTACTTGGACACAACAGTTTAGGCTATAGACTACTTTGTACTTATTCACAACAGTTAAGGCTATAGACTACTTTGTACTTGGACACAACAGTTAAGGCTATAGACTACTTTGCTCTTGTTCACAACAGTTTAGGTTATAGACTACTTTGTACTTGGACACAACAGTTAAGGCTATAGACTACTTTGTACTTGGACACAACAGTTAAGGCTATAGACTACTTTGCTCTTGTTCACAACAGTTAAGGCTATAGACTACTTTGTACTTGGACACAACAGTTAAGGCTATAGACTACTTTGTACTTGGACACAACAGTTTAGGTTATAGAACGTATCAGTTATGGATGTGCAGTAGATGTGGAGACTTCATGTTTCAAGTTTTTATCAAACCATAGGTTAGCCTCCCCGAGTTGCTGGTGTGGAATGAGGCACGCCTGACCAATGGGGAGACAACGACAAGTGCCGGCCATCATGCCGCTCTCCTCAGCTGGGTGTCTGACTTCATCAGTGCTGAGAAGCAACGGCAGCTGCAGCAACTCCTTCAGTTGGATGGTGTGCGAGGGGAGAATATTGGTAAACTGTTACGAGGGGAGATTATTGGTAAACTGATTCAGCTTTCATCTTACCGAATGTTTCACATGGTAACAGAGAGTACATAAACATGTAAATATTGTTTGACTAAATGTTACAATGAAAGTAATTCCTTTGGGTAATACTATTCAAAAGATGAATAAGTTAGTTTTATCTCAATAGTTTGGTATGGGGCTAGAGCCTAGTTTTTATATCAATAGTTTGGTATGGGGCTAGAGCCTAGTTTTTATATCAATAGTTTGGTATGGGGCTAGAGTCTAGTTTTTATATCAATAGTTTGGTATGGGACTCGATTAAAGCCAGCTTTTTCGCAGGGTTTGAAATACCGGTCCTGCAACAGCCCAACATACAAAGTTTGAGCGGTCATTTTATGACCAGAACCTGACCCATAACTGTCCGCTCAGGATTCGGTTGGTTTAAATTTCTTTATTTTTAACAATTTTTCCTCAGATGTGAAAGGACGGAGTGAGCTGCCCTTTCAACTGGACATCGCCCGTTACGACAACACCTTTTCTGTGACCTTTGACATCAGCCATGTCAAGGTCGGACAGCTGGATGACGTTGACCCTCCGGTTGTCAGGAATAAGCCAAAAGCCGCCGCCTACCCATTCAGCAACTCCTACGAGAGGTCGGGTCAAGGCTGGAGCCTTGAACTCCCCATCTACAACCTGACCCCCGTCACGCTGGAGTACGTCAAGCAGGACTCGCTTCTCGTGGCCACCATGGTCAGCCTGACCTGTGCCGACAACCTGGACAACATCGAGCAGCAGTTCACAGACGACCACTTCAACCAACCGGAGTCTGGCACGTCTGGTCAGTACGACATGCCCCCCGTCAGGCCGCAGAGGTCATCGTCGGACATCAGCCTCGTGGACATTCGCAGCTATCGGTACCACCGGCTGACCGACGACTACCCCGTGTTGCAGCGCCACCTGCTGCATTATATTTTACCTCTGGCAGGGGCTGACAACTCGGAGCTTCTGGAGAGCAGAGAGCCGATACTGAAATTTGTGACAAATGACATCAGTGACCAGGTAAAGCTGTGTATGTTCAGCCTGCCAAATAGCACGCAGTTTCAGTGTGTCGTCCAGGACATGGCAAACAGACTACTGGAGGAGCACAAGTGGACAGAACTACTCAACATCTTGGCAAGTCTTCCCGGGACTGTCCTTCAGGACCGACTCCACCTGCAGGTCCTTCAGGACTTTGTGCTCAGCTGTTGGGCTCTCACTGTCCTCCAAAAGGTTTGCTGGGTTTACATGTTTGTTTGCTGGGGTTACATGTTTGTTTGCTGGGTTTACATGTTTGTTTGCTGGGTTTACATGTTTGTTTGCTGGGGTTACATGTTTGTTTGCTGGGTTTACATGTTTGTTGACTCTAGTTCTACATGCTTGTTTTCAGTATTTTACCTGTTTGACGGTTTTTACATGTTTGCTGGTTATTCAACACCTACATAAGTGTATAATTTGGTGACATATGTAATAATTTATAATAATCCTATGTAATAAAAGATTAATTTCTGTGTGGTCATCGACAGCGACTGGTCCCTCAAATGCCTACAGCCAATCAAAAAAATTAAATCTCATTTACAAATTAAACAAGTTTATGCGGATGTTCAAAGCGAGTTACTTTTTGTGCAGTATTTTTTTCTGAAAGACTTTATTTTGAGCGGTGCGCTTTCAAAAATATTTAAATGTCAAACTAAGGTGTGCACATTTTTGTTTACGCATATTAATGTGAGCTGTGGCTTTTTTGCGGGCACTTTCTTTATTTAAAAAAAGTTTCATTACAATTGTCACACGATCCAAGGGGTTTATTTTTTTAACGTGTAAATGAAGTTGTGAATTTTGTTAAATTATGTTCTGATACACATTACGTTATTAATTAAAATTCTAATTCTGCTATTAGTGTGTGAGTTTTACGTGGGAAGCGATGGCCCGGTCGAGACGGCTGTTGGAGGGGAGGTACAACATGCCACCAAAACGACGCCGAAGCGTCCTTGGACGGGCTTTGTTACTCATTTATAATAATTTAATATTGTCAATATGATATTACAAGCTAATAACAGCTTACATATGGACCTTACTTTAGGTTTCTGTTTTCTGGACATTACATATGATTACTTTGGGTTACTGTTTTGTGGACATTAATTTGGGTTACTATTTTCTGGACATTAATTTGGGTTACTATTATATGGAGATTACTTTGGGCTACTGTTATATGGACATTACTTTCGGCTACTGTTATATGGACATTACTTTGGGCTACTATTATATGGAGATTACTTTGGGCTACTGTTTTCTGGACATTACTTTGGGCTACTGTTATATGGACATTACTCGGTAGACTGAAGTCTGAAATATTAAAGTATAAAACAATTGTTAATGACATGTTTCCTTCACTCTCAGCCAGCCCTTGTTAATGACATGTTTCCTTCACTCTCAGCCAGCTTTTGTTAATGACATGTTTCCTTCTCTCTCAGCCAGCCCTTGGTGTCAAGGTTGGTAACGGACTTCGTAAGTTCTACAACCCTGCCCTCCAGGCCAGAACCATTCTCACAATTTGCCATGCTTTGCCCCTTGACCTGAGCCTCGACCTGCTTGACCACTGCTTGACCGTGTTAGATGGCCGCTGCGGTGTTTGGCAGGCCGTGCACAATAAATATCAACAGTTTCTGCTCTACAAAAAGGTGGGTATGAAATAGGGGCACTTTGATGGCTCAGTGGGTATGAAATGGGGCCAAAGTGGGTATGAAATATGGCCACCTTGATGGCTCAATGGGTTTGAAATACAGCCAAAATGGGTATGAAATAGGACCACATTGATGGCTCAGTGGGTATGAAATGGGGCCAAAGTGTGTATGAAATAGGGCCACTTTGATGGCTCAGTGGGTATGAAATGGGGCCAAAATGGGTATGAAATAAGGCCGCGGTGGTCGAGTGGCAAGCGCGCTCGACTGTCGTTCCGATGGTCACGAGCTCGAATCCATGGGAAGCCAAGGACTTGTTCCCGGGGCCCAGGGCGTCCCCGAGTTCCACCCAGCTCCAAATGGGGGAAAAGCAGCGGGGTAATGCGTGGAACCCTTAGCCGTGGCATGTGAACGCTGCATCACTTGCCAAAAAAAACAACTGCTGCCTTGCAGATGGTCTTGGCTGACCAAAGGCTATGGAAGCAAATCCAGAAAATACAGCAGGCTGAAGTCGGAGACCACGGGCCAATTGGCGCAAAACTCGTGGCACGCAAAACTCAATATTCAATATTGAGAACAAAGAAGAAGAAGAGATCAAAGACTGTGTAGACAGACAAAGTCTTGAGTTGTCTGATTGCCCTGTCCCATTGTTTGTTTCAGATCAAAGACTGTGTAGACAGACAAAGTCTTGAGTTGTCTGATTGCCCTGTCCCACTGCTCGGTGCCAGGGAACAGCACC
Organism: Radix auricularia; assembly: GCA_002072015.1. Lineage (NCBI taxonomy): Eukaryota > Metazoa > Mollusca > Gastropoda > Lymnaeidae > Radix > Radix auricularia. The sequence goes on from MUZC01000258.1 coordinate 165,191, forward strand.
TCCACAGAATCTTAGACAAACTGTCAGAGTGGCAGAACATCCCGGCTGTCTCCAGAGACAACCCGGAGGACGTCCTCATGGTGCTGGAGAGAAGTGGAGACTTTGTGTCTGCCGGGACCTGGGCCGAGCTGCACGACCTCAACCCCAGCGTAGTCAAGGTAGGTCACGGGAGGTCAAGGAGACAAGAGGGACATGATCGAGGTAGGTCATTGCAGGTCAAAGACACAAGAGAGCCATGGTCGAGGTAGGTCATGATAGTAGGTCAGGAGCCATGGTCAAGGTAGGTCATGGTAGTAGGTCAGGAGCCATGGTCAAGGTAGGTCATGGTAGTAGGTCAGGAGCCATGGTCAAGGTAGGTCATAGTAGGTCAAGGAGACAACTGAGACATGGTCGAGGTAGGTCATGTCAGGTCAAGGAGATAGCAGAGACATGTCATGGTAGGTCAAGGAGACAACAATACACATTTCATCTTACATTTAGATTCAATTGTTCGATTCCAACTTCGAGAAGCTAAAAAAAGATTCCCACCTTATTAATTGTGACCTTGACCTAATCTCAGCGTGCCCCTACTATGCCCCACCCTTTGCCGCCCCGACTAAAGATGCTTGTGTTCCACAGCAAATCAAAGAGCGCCACCTGCACCACCTGCTGACCCTGGACAACCCGGACACAGTTGGGGCATTCCAGCTTCTGGACACCATACTGACCAGCTCGCCCCAGGAGTGCCTGCTGGTCTGCCACAACCTCGTGGCCTCCCTCGTGCACCCAAGGGAGATAAAGTTCGTCCTCAGTTTCATGCTGCGTTACTTGAGCAGGCTCCTCCCGCCGGATGACGTAGAGGAGCTCAGGCTGAAGCGCATTGGATCCAAGGTAGGCGACTCTCCTTCAACTGCTGTATTATTATCATTGTGTCGATAAATTCTTAAAGCCCCAAAGCGCGGTTATCCGCTCATCTCAGCTATTACCGAAGCGTGGTGATGTGCGCCTTGATAGAACTCTCTTTAGAAACGAAATCACAGAAAATTAAAAACTCTTCAATGCTTCCAAAATGATGTCTTCGACTTCCGGCAATGGCGGCCGTTGCCCACGCTAGTGTTATCGCTCGATTCGCGAAGTTTTTTTCATGTAGTTTTTACGGTTTTTTTGAAGATGCGATTTTCCTATACTTTATTATAAAAATAATAGTAAAAAACTACAGTAAATATACTATTTAACTCAAGATAGTCTTTTGGATACATAAAATAATAATAATAATAATAATAAAATGATAATTTATACAGCGCTGTATCCCAGCAAGGAGCCGGGCTCACAGCGCTTTACATGGAAATAACAATACATATATTAATAAAAGAAACATTCATATCATACTAACTACATAAATGACCATACGTTATACTCAATGCATCAGCTACGTTAATCATTTAAAGAAATGTTGTTTTATTAATTTTGAAAATAAATTTTTTAAAAATAACCATTCTTAGCCTAAAAAAGAAGTCAGTATGACAATAATAATATAAATGCATTTTACGCAATTTTTGTAATTTCATAACCAGTTGATCGCTATATGGGAAATCCTTACGGGAATGAGGCGGAAGTTTATTGAAAACCTTCTGGGGCTTTAAGAGTTAAATTCATATTTCTGTAAGGATAGTCTACCCTCTCTGTGTGTTTTTTTATTAACATTACCTCCCTTTTGGTTACTAGATATATTCAAGTTTTGTTTCTTGAGTGTAAGCTTAGACTACAAATTGATGCCAGATGTGTTGGTGTAAATCAGGGGTCGGGAAACCATGGCCCGCGAGCCAGATCGGGCACTATTGATGACTGCATCTGGCTCTCAGAGAAATGTTTGATTTTTTTTTCAAATAACGGTTGTTTAAACTCCTTTGATCTGCATATCATTTTTATATAAAAAATAACAGCAGATAATAAATGTTATTAAAAAGAATTCACAAACACAATTATTGTACTTTTAGTGTTGAGATAACACAAAAATGCACACATTTACTTGAATCTTCAGTTTTAAACACAATGTATGTCTCTCACAGAATTTACTTTTCAAAATATGTGGTGTTTATGGCTCCCTCAGACAAAATATGTGGTGTTTATGGCTCCCTCAGACAAAAAGTTTCCCAACCCCTGGTGTTAATAAATCAACTACATTAAAATGAACGCTTAGTGTTTTTAAAAAATTTCAAGTCTTAACACTTTCCTTTGTTTTTGTTTGTTTGTGATTAAAAGTCTTAATTAACTGTTTTTAAATTTTGCATTGTTTTGGAGCCTGAAATTTAATCTGTCGGTATAACTAACCCATCCGCTGTAATCCGTGCATCTTATCCATATGCTGTAATCCATGTATCCAGGCTTTGATGTATACCCCAGCCGTCATCCAGCCGGAATATAATCACCTGATTTCATGTCCACGTCTGATCCTGGAGCAACTGCTGATGAACATGAAGGTCGGGCTTGATGAACACTTAATTAAACACATTATTAAACATGTGTTAAGCACTTAATTAAACACATTATTGAGCACTTGTTAAATATTTAACTTAACATTTTATTAAACACTTATTAAAGTTAAGCACTTAAATAAACACATTGTTGAACACTTCTAAAACATTTTTTTCAAATAAACATTAGTTCATAGAGCACAAATAAATCATTGAAAATTTGAAAACCTGTTCCAAGTTGTCCAAGATCTATTGAGTTGGTTGTCTAAGATCTATTGAGTCTGGCGTGAGTTATAACAGAAATAACAAAAAATATTTGTTGTCATTGGTAACAGAAATGTAAGAGAGAAAATTTTTATTTAAAAAACCTTCTTTAATTACAGATCACTGTAACATACAGGACATTTAGACACAAGTTACCAATGATTGTCACATTTAGACACAAGTTACCAATGATTGTCACATTTAGACACAAGTTACCAATGATTGTCACATTTAGACACAAGTTACCAATGATATGTCACATTTAGACACAAAACACCAATGATACGTCATATTTAGACAAAAATCACCAATGATACGTCACATTTAGACATAAGTCACCAATGATACGTCATAATTAGATGTTAATGAATAAAATTTCTTTTATTATTTTTTTTAAAGGCTGAATTGGCTGGCCAGATTTTTGAACACATCAAAATGGACTTTGGTGAGATCAAAGAGCCAAAGCTCCGAGTGAGTCCAGAGGAATTCAACAATCTGCTGGCCACATATGCCAACAAGGCAATCCAAGTGAATGTCGTCCAAGTCATTTGTGAGTTTTGATGACTTTAGTCATCTTGGCTTTCATGGGATGTTTTGATGTTGTACTTTCATGGGATGTTTTGATGTTGTACTTTCATGGGATGTTTTGATGTTGTACTTTCATGGGATGTTTTGATGTTTTACTTTCATGGGATGTTTTGATGTTTTACTTTCATGGGATGTTTTGATGTTGTACTTTCATGGGATGTTTTGATGTTGTACTTTCATGGGATGTTTTGATGTTGTACTTTCATGGGATGTTTTGTTGTTAACTTTCATGGGATGTTAAGTTGTTGTACTTAATAATAATAATGTGATAATTTATATAGCGCTGTATCCCAGCCAGGAGCCGGGCTCACAGCGTTTTACATGTAGATAATAACACATATATTAATTAAATAAACATTCATATCATACTAACTACATAAATGACAATACGTTATACATCAGCTATGTTAATCATTTCAAGAAATGTTGTTTCATTAATTTTCAAAATAAAGTTTGAAAAGATGTGTTTTAAGTGCAGTCTTGAGGGACTTAGCAGTTAAAATACTACGGATGTGTAATGGATGTGTAATGTACTTTCATGGGATGTTTTGATCATGTACTTTCATGGGATGTTTTGATATTTTCTTGTAAGGTTGGTTAGCCATAAGGTTGTACATTTTTGTACAGTTAGTTAGCCATAGGGTTGTACATTTTTGTAAGGTTGGTTAGCCATAGGGTTGCACATTTTTGTACAGTTAGTTAGTTATAGGGTTGTACATTTTTGTAAGGTTGGTTAGCCATAGGGTTGCACATTTTTGTACAGTTAGTTAGTCATAGGGTTGCACATTTTGGTACAGTTAGTTATAGGGTTGTACATCTTGTATGGTTGGTTAGCTATAGGGTTGGTTAGTTATATGGTTGTACAGTTGGTTGGCCATAGGGTTGTATATTTTTGTACAGTTGGTTAGCTATAGGGTTGGTTAGTTATATGGTTGTACAGTTGGTTGGCCATAGGGTTGTATATTTTGTACATTTGGTTAGCTATAGGGTTGGTTAGTTATATGGTTGTACAGTTGGTTGGGCATAGGGTTGTATATTTTTGTACAGTTGGTTAGCTATAGGGTTGGTTAGTTATATGGTTGTGCAGTTGGTTAGCTATAGGGTTGTACATTTTTGTACAGTTGGTTAGCTATAGGGTTGGTTAGTTATATGGTTGTGCAGTTGGTTGGCCATAGGGTTGTACATTTTTGTACAGTTAGTTAGTTATATGGTTGTACAGTTGGTTAGCCATAGGTTTGTACATTTCTGTACAGTTAGTTAGCCATAAAATAGTTAAAATATTTGTGCATGTTATTTTGTAAACCTTGTTTGACCTTGTGTGTTTTTGTAAGCTGTAATGAAGCGTTTCATCAAGGTAGGAAATAGCTAAAACAAAACACAGCACCAAAAGCTGGACCCTAAAAATGACCATCTCTCTTGACCAGCAGCTGACCAGTCCCGTAGTGAGAGTGCCAGTTCTAACAATTCAGCCAGTCAGGATGATGTCACTAGTAACAGGAGAATGTCCTTTGACCACAGGAGATCTGATCTGTCTGGTAAATTACACCTTTACCAAAGCTAGGACTACCCACCTGTACCTAGGCTAGGACTACCCACCTGTACCTAGGCTAGGACTACCCTCCCGTACCTAGGCTAGGACTTCCAACCGTACCTAGGCTAGGCCTACCCACCTGTACCTAGGCTAGGAGTACCCACCTGTACCTAGGCTAGGACTACCCACCTGTACCTAGGCTAGGACTACCCACCTGTCCCTAGACTAGCACTTTCCACCTAGGCTAGGACTTCCCACCTCTACATACACTACAACTTCCTACCTGTACCTACACTTCGACTTCCTACCTGTACCTACACTTCGACTTCCTACCTGTACCTACACTTCGACTTCCTACCTGTACCTACACTTCAACTTCCTACCTGTGCCTACACTTTGACTTCCTACCTGTACCTACACTTCGACTTCCTACCTGTACCTACACTTCGACTTCCTACCTATACCTACACTTCGACTTCCTACCTGTACCTACACTTCAACTTCCTACCTGTACCTACACTTCGACTTCCTACCTGTACCTACACTTCGACTTCCTACTTGTAGCTATGCTATGACATCATACCTGTAGCTACGCTATGACATCATGCCTGTACCTAGAATAGGATTTCCTACCTGTACCTAGGTTAGGACTTACTACCTGTACCTAGGCTAGGAATTCCTACCATACCTGGGCTAGGACTACCAACCATACCTAGGCTAGGATTTCCCTAACAACAATGTACTTTCCCCCCAATGTTTCCTTGCTTGACTAAGACACACAATTGTACTGTTGCCCATGTACAGTATTGTAGCCTACAGCTATCAGTTCATTTAGGTCACATCAGCACCATCATTGAAACTCTTAGAAGTTTTTTTTATTTTTCATCACATAATTTAATTCTATTGTCTTTTCTATTTTGTACAAATACTTGTCAATGTCTTGCTTGTCATTGTTACATATATCCGCATATATCCACACATATCCACTGTTGTGTTGTACAAATACTTGTCAGTTCCTTGCTTGTCATTGTTACATATATCCACATATATCCACTGTTGTGTTGTAGAAATACTTGTCACTGTTACATATATCCGCATATATCCACATATCCACTGTTGTGTTGTACAAATACTTGTCAATGTCTTGCTTGTCATTGTTACATATATCCGCATATATCCACACATATCCACTGTTGTATTGTACAAATACTTGTCAGTTCCTTGCTTGTCATTGTTACATATATCCGCATATATCCACACATATCCACTGTTGTGTTGTACAAATACTTGCAATGCTTTTCCTGCCCATGGAATCACCCCACTCCACTGCTCCTGTCTATGACATCACCCCCACTCCACTGCTCCTGTCTATGACATCACCCCCACTCCACTGCTCCTGTCTATGACATCACCCCACTCCACTGCTCCTGTCTATGACATCACCCCACTCCACTGCTCCTGTCTATGACATCACCCCACTCCACTGCTCCTACCCATGTGTCACATATATGTACTGTATTTTAATGGTACCATCACTTTATATAAGCTCCTAATATTAGTTGACTACTAAAACTACAAAAACTCATCTAACTACAAAAACTCATCTAACTACAAAAACTCATCTAACTACTAAAATTCATCAATACGTGTTTGGTGCAGTTAAACTTGAATCAGCCAGATTCTTTAACTTTAAATCAACTTAGTCATTTTACTATTTTAACTGTAAATTTACTTAGTCACTTGACTATTTTAACTGTAAATTTACTTAGTCACTTGACTATCTTAACTGTAAATTTACTTAGTCATTTTACTATTTTAACTGTAAATTTACTTAGTCACTTGACTATTTTAACTGTAAATTTACTTAGTCACTTGACTATTTTAACTGTAAATTTACTTAGTCAGTTGACTACTTTAACTGTATATTTACTTAGTCAGTTGACTATTTTAACTGTAAGTCACAGAACATGAGTTTAATTTTTAATATAATTATCATATTTAAGATAAAGCTGGTGCTGTCTGTTTCCTGGATGCACTTTAACCTGTTTTATATCGTTTCTGCCAGTATCACCCACTGGCAGTACGGGCCCAAGGCATGAAGCTGGTCAGAGAGCCGTCAGCAAACTGACAGGCGACACTGGCACTGACAGCAGGCCCTTCATCATGCCACCACAACCTCCCACACAAGACCAGTGGACGCCCGACAGCAGCACGTCTGTGTGTATGGTGTGTAAGGTGGAACGCTTTAGCATGGTATGTGGATCCTGTTATGTTCATTGTTGGCTGTCGTGTGTCCACATTCTTAAGCTTATTGCTTTTTAAACTTTTGTGTAGGAGATCTTTCTAAACTTTCATGTTGGAGAGCTTTCTAAACTTTTGTGTTGGAGATCCTTCTAAACTTTCATGTTGGAGAGCTTTCTAAACTTTTGTGTAGGAGATCTTTCTAAACTTTTGTGTAGGGGAGCTTTCTAAACTTTGGTGTAAGGGAGCTTTCTAAACTTTTGTGTAAGGGAGCTTTCTAAACTTTTGTGTAAGGGAGCTTTCTAAACTTTCGTGTTGGAGAGCTTTCTAAACTTTTGTGAAAGAGAGCTTTCTAAACTTTTGTGTAGGGGAGCTTTCTAACCTTTTGTGTAGGAGAGCTTTCTAACCTTTTGTGTAGGAGAGCTTTCTAACCTTTTGTGTAGGAGAGCTTTCTAAACTTTTGTGTAGGAGAGCTTTCTAAAATTTTGTGTAAGCGAGCTTTCTAAACTTTTGTGTAAGGGAGCTTTCTAAACTTTTGTGTAGGAGAGCTTTCTTAACTTTTGTGTAAGGGAGCTTTCTAAACTTTTGTGTAGGGGAGCTTTCTAAACTTTTGTGTAGGGGAGCTTTCTAAACTTTTGTGAAAGAGAGCTTTCTAAACTTTTGTGTAGGAGAGCTTTCTAAACTTTTGTGTAGGGGAGCTTTCTAAACTTTTGTGTAGGGGAGCTTTCTAAACTTTTGTGTAAAGGAGCTTTCTAAACTTTTGTGTAGGAGAGCTTTCTAACCTTTTGTGTAGGAGAGCTTTCTAACCTTTTGTGTAAGGGAGCTTTCTAACCTTTTGTGTAGGGGAGCTTTCTAACCTTTTGTGTAGGAGAGCTTTCTAACCTTTTGTGTAAGGGAGCTTTCTAAACTTTTGTAAAGGAGAGCTCTCTAAACTTTTGTGTAAGGGAGCTTTCTAAACTTTTGTAAAAGAGAGCTTTCTAAAATTTTTTGTAAGGGAGCTTTCTAAACTTTTATAAAAGAGAGCTTTCTAAACTTTTGTGTAAGGGAGCTTTCTAAACTTTTGTGTAGGAGAGCTTTCTAAACTTTTGTCTAGGGGAGCTTTCTAACCTTTTGTGTAGGAGAGCTTTCTAAACTTTTGTGTAGGGGAGGTTTCTAAACTTTTGTGTAGGGGAGCTTTCTAAACTTTTGTGTAGGGGAGCTTTCTAAACTTTTGTGTAAGAGAGCTTTCTAAACTTTTGTGTAGGAGAGCTTTCTAAACTTTTGTGTAGGGGAGCTTTCTAAACTTTTGTGTAAGGGAGCTTTCTAAACTTTTGTGTAGGGGAGCTTTCTAAACTTTTGTGTAGGGGAGCTTTCTAAACTTTTGTGTTGGGGAGCTTTCTAAACTTTTGTGTTGGAGACCTTTCTAAACTTTTGTGTAGGAGAGCTTTCTAAACTTTTGTGTAGGGGAGCTTTCTAAACTTTTGTGTTAGAGACCTTTCTAAACTTTTGTGTTAGAGACCTTTCTAAACTTTTGTGTAGGAGAGCTTTCTATACTTTGTGTAAGAGAGCTTTCTATACTTTGTGTAGGAGAGCTTTCTATACTTTGTGTAGGGGAGCTTTCTAACCTTTTGTGTAGGAGAGCTTTCTATACTTTGTGTTGGAGAGCTTTCTAACCTTTTGTGTAGGAGAGCTTTCTAAACTTTTGTGTAGGGGAGCTTTCTAAACTTTTGTGTAGGGGAGCTTTCTAAACTTTTGTGTAGTGGAGCTTTCTAAACTTTTGTGTAGGGGAGCTTTCTAACCTTTTGTGTAGGAGAGCTTTCTAAACTTTTGTGTAGGAGAGCTTTCTAAACTTTTGTGTAGGAGAGCTTTCTAACCTTTTGTGTAGGGGAGCTTTCTAAACTTTTGTGTAGGAGAGCTTTCTAAACTTTTGTGTAGGAGACCTTTCTAAACTTTTGTGTAGGAGAGCTTTCTAAACTTTTGTGTAGGGGAGCTTTCTAAACTTTCGTGTAGGGGAGTTTTCTAAACTTTTGTGTAGGGGAGCTTTCTAAACTTTTGTGTAAGGGAGCTTTCTAAACTTTTGTGTAGGGGAGCTTTCTATACTTTTGTGTAGGGGAGCACACATGAGTTTTTTACCAACTGAAAATCCTACATGTGGAAGAAGTCTGCAGTTCCGAGCCTGCGCTCTTCATGGGGCTTCCCGGAAAACCCCCTCAGCTCTCTGGCCCCCTAAGCGGCATTAAAGCTGAGAACCCCCCACCCCACCCCGAGCGGTCGCTTCTAGAAGCGGCCACCTGGTCGTCCAGGACACAAGGTCGAAACCGCCTCCCACTAAGTTGACCTTCTCGAGGGAGGGGTGGAATTTTCCCTACTTTGACTCGCTATCACGTCGGCGCCACCCTGGGAAAGCTTACGAGTCTCAATGGTTTGGACCGCTGCAATTTACCAACTCACCAGCTCTGTTATATCAGTATGATATCGGGGGTAAACTATCAACTTTTAAAACGTAAACGTGTAAGCAGAAATTTGGTATAACAGTGTATTGTACGGTGACAAAAAAAATCTAACGTTGATTTTTCTAAAACTTACCATTGGTTTCTTTTCTAGCAGCATTTCAATTATTTCTTTGTGAAATTTTTTATAGTTCTCTTCTTCAGCAGCAGCTCAATTATTTCTATGTGTGTTTTTCCAGTTTAACAGGCGGCACCATTGCCGTAGGTGTGGCAGGGTGGTGTGTGCCACGTGCTCTACTAAACAGAGTCTGGTCTTTGGCAGCATGGCACGGACATGTGACGACTGCTGGCACCAAATGAACAGGTGATCAGTGTGTCATGGTGTGGTCAGTTTGTAGGATGTCACAGTGTGGTCAGTTTGTAAGATGTCATGGTGTGGTCAGTTTGTAGGATGTCATGTTGGGGTCAGTTTGTAGGATGTCATGGTGTGGTCAGTTTGTAGGATGTCACATGGTGTGGTCAGTTTGTAGGATGTCATGATGTGGTCAGTTTGTAGGATGTCATGCTGTGGTCAGTTTGTAGGATGTCACATGGTGTGGTCAGTTTGTAGGATGTCATGGTGTGGTCAGTTTGTAGGATGTCATGGTGTGGTCAGTTTGTAGAATGTCATGGTGTGATCAGTTTGTAGGATGTCATGGTGTTGTCAGTTTGTAGGATGTCATGGTGTGGTCAGTTTGTAGGATGTAACATTGTGGTCAGTTTGTAGGATGTCACATTGTGGTCAGTTTGTAGGATGTCATGGTGTGGTCAGTTTGTAGGATGTCACATTGTGGTCCGTTTGTAGGATGTCATGTGGTCAGTTTGTAGGATGTCATGGTGTGGTCAGTTTGTAGGATGTCATGGTGTGGTCAGTTTGTAGGATATCATGGTGTGGTCAGTTTGTAGGATGTCATGGTGTGGTCAGTTTATAGAATGTCATGGTGTGGTCAGTTTGTAGAATGTCACATTGTGGTCAGTTTGTAGGATGTCACATTGTGGTCATTTTGTAGGATGTCATGGTGTGGTCAGTTTATAGAATGTCACATTGTTTTCACTTGGTTGCATGATCATTTTACCTTATTAAAATTATCTGTATTATTTACATAGAATCATTGACTTGTTCTATTACAGTTATAGTTACATTTACAGTTACAGTTGTAGTTACATTTACAGTTACAGTTTTAGTTACATTTACAGTTACAGTTGTAGTTACATTTTCAGTTACAGTTGTAGTTACATTTACAGTTGCAGTTGTAGTTACATTTACAGTTACAGTTGTAGTTACATTTACAGTTACAGTTGTAGTTACATTTACAGTTGTAGTTACAGTTACAGTTGCAGTTGTAGTTACATTTACACTTACAGTTGTAGTTACATTTACAGTTGCAGTTGTAGTTACATTTACAGTTACAGTTGTAGTTACATTTACAGTTGCAGTTGTATTTACAGTTACAGTTGTAGTTACATTTACAGTTACAGTTGTAGTTACATTTACAGTTACAGTTGTAGTTACAGTTACAGTTACAGTTGTAGTTACATTTACAGTTGCAGTTGTAGTTACATTTACAGTTACAGTTGTAGTTACATTTACAGTTACAGTTGTAGTTACATTTACAGTTACAGTTGTAGTTACATTTACAGTTACAGTTATAGTTACATTTACAGTTATAGTTACATTTACAGTTATAGTTATAGTTACATTTACAGTTATAATTACATTTACAGTTGCAGTTATAGTTACATTTACAGTTATAGTTACATTTACAGTTATAATTACAGTTACAGTTATAGTTACATTTACAGTTATAGTTACATTTACAGTTATAGTTATAGTTACAGTTACAGTTATAGTTACAGTTACAGTTATAGTTACATTTACAGTTACAGTTATAGTTACATTTAAAGTTATAGTTATAGTTACATTTACAGTTACAGTTATAGTTATATTTACAGTTATAGTTACATTTACAGTTATAGTTACATTTACATTTACAGTTACATTTACAGTTATAGTTATAGTTACATTTACAGTTACAATTATAGTTATATTTACAGTTATAGTTACATTAACAGTTATAATTACATTTACAGTTATAGTTACAGTTACAGTTATGACATTTCCACACTAACATTTTTCTCACCTTTTGACCCTGACAGTCGGGAGGACCACGAGATTTACAGCCAGAGAATGAAGGAACGTTTGTCTGGGGTCAGTCTCAGCCCCGCCCCCCCAGGGACCAGCCCCTCCCCACATCTCGCAGGTCTCTTGTCTCCTGAACGGCTGAAGCGTAGCCTGACGTCGGCAATTCACCACGATGACCACAGCTGGAAGCTCCGGCCAGATGCTTCCTACAACCAGCAAGTGCGATCAGAATTCTACTATGAGCAAGTGAGTTCTTCTCCTACCCTTTCTTAAAGCAATATGTCATTGTGTCAAATGCCATTGCGTCATATGCCATTGCGTCATATGCCATTGCGTCATATGTCATTGTGTCATATGCCATTGTGTCATATGTCATTTATTCATATGTCATATGACATTGTTTCATGGCATTGTGTCATATGGAATTGTGTCATATGACATTGTGTCATATGACATTGTGTCATATGTCATTGTGTCATGTGACATTGTGTCATGTGACATTGTGTCATATGTCATTGTATCATATGACATTGTGTCGTATGTCATTGTGTCATATGACACTGTGTCATATGGCATTGTGTCATTATGGCACTGTGTCATGTCATATTGGCATCTAGGCTGTGCATGTAGCCAACTGTGATTTTTATAACAAATATCGAGACTTGACTTGAGAATGGGGTGACTAACTCAATGACCTTCTGCCTGTGACTAACTCTATGACTATCTGCCTGTGACTAACTCAATGACCTTCTGCCTGTGACTAACTCAATGACCTTCTGCCTGTGACTAACTCAATGACCTTCTGCCTGTGACTAACTCAATGACTATCTGCCTGTGACTAACTCAATGACTATCTGCCTGTGACTAACTCAGTGACTATCTGCCTGTGACTAACTCAGTGACTATCTGCCTGTGACTAACTCAATGACCATCTGCCTGTGACTAACTCAATGACCATCTGCCTGTGACTAACTCAATGACCATCTGCCTGTGACTAACTCTATGACTATCTGCCTGTGAGTAACTCTATGATAATCTGCCTGTGACTAACTCTATGACTATCTGCCTGTGACTAACTCTATGACTATCTGCCTGTGATTAACTCTATGACTAACTCTATGACTATCTGCCTGTGACTAACTCAGTGACTATCTCCCTGTGACTAACTCTATGACTATCTGCCTGTGATTAACTCTATGACTATCTGCCTGTGACTAACTCTATGACTATCTGCCTGTGACTAACTCAGTGACTATCTGCCTGTGAGTAACTCTATGACTATCTGCCTGTGAGTAACTCTATGACTATCTGCCTGTGACTAACTCTATGACTATCTGCCTGTGACTAACTCAGTGACTATCTCCCTGTGACTAACTCTATGACTATCTACCTGTGAGTAACTCTATGACTATCTGCCTGTGACTAACTCTATGACTATCTGCCTGTGACTAACTCAGTGACTATCTGCCTGTGACTAACTC
>MUZC01000258.1:185090-211667 GCA_002072015.1 Radix auricularia
AATGTGATTACTTCATGAGTTCAATATGTGATTATTTTATGAGTTCAATATGTGATTACCTTGTATCCACAGGTACAAAGACTTCTGAGTACCCCCAGCAGTATATGTAACATTCAGACTTTGTTAGTGCCAGTAAGTAATACACTGTCCAGTCTTTAACTGGAGTACTATAACATTAGCCAATCTTTCTGTTAGTACTATAACATTAGCCAGTCTTTCTGTTAGTACTATAACATTAGCCAGTCTATCTGTTATTGTAGTACTATAACATTAGCCAGTCTTTCCTCTTAGTACTATAACATTAGCCAATCTTTCTTTTAGTACTATAACATTAGACAGTCTTTCTGTTAGTACTATAACATTAGCCAATCTTTCTGTTAGTACTATAATATTAGCCAGTCTTTCCTGTTAGTACTATAACATTAGCCAGTCTTTCTGTTAGTACTATAACATTAGACAGTCTTTCTGTTAGTACTATAACATTAGGCAGTCTTTCTGTTAGTACTATAACATTAGCCAATCTTTCTGTTAGTACTATAACATTAGCCAGTCTTTCTGTTAGTACTATAACATTAGCCAATCTTTCTGTTAGTACTATAACATTAGCCAGTCATTCTGTTAGTACTATAACATTAGCCAATCTTTCTGTTAGTACTATAACATTAGCCAGTCTTTCCTGTTAGTACTATAACATTAGCCAGTCTTTCTGTTAGTACTATAACATTAGCCAGTCTTTCTGTTAGTACTATAACATTAGCCAGTCTTTTCTGTTAGTACTATAACATTAGCCAGTCTTTCTTTTTGTACTATAACATTAGCCAGTCTTTTCTGTTAGTACTATAACATTAACCAGTCTTTGTCTTATCCTATATGTTACAGATGCTCCTTCTATATAGAAGATTATTGCGTCTTTCTATCAGTATTATAACATTAGCCAATCTTTCTATTAATACTATGAAATTAGCCAGTCTTTTTGTCAGTATTTATAACAATAATATTAGCCAGTCTTAAGGCTAGTTCTATAACAATAATTGTAGCCATTGTTTTATGTTAGTACTATAACAATAACTTTAGCCAGTCTTTCTGTTATTACTATAGGACTGAGAAGCTTCTATAAAAACAAGAATAGAATATTATGGGCAAGAAACTAAAAACACTTTTTTTCAATTTTGTAGCAAATTGCAAATATATTTAAAAATAATTAAGCTATAATTTGAATCAATGCTGAAATTTCTGCTCATCAGAGCAAAGGAGAGGAGGACCGTGTAGAGTCTGTGCCTTACAAAGAATGTCTGTACTACCTGAGGACGTACGGCAGTTACATGGACCACATAACCTTCCTCAGGCAGCACGGCTACTGGATGAAGGCGGTCAAGTTTGCTGTAGATCATGTAAGTAATGGTCAGTTTGAGGCGGTCAAGTTTGCTGTAGATCATGTAAGTAATGGTCAGTTTAAGGAAGTCAAGTTTGATTATTATATGTAAGTAATGGTCAGTTTATTGTGGTCAAGTTTGCTGTGGGTCATGTAAGTAATGGTCAGTTTAAGGTGGTCAAGTTTGCTTATTATTATGTAAGTAATGGTCAGTTTAAGGTGGTCAAGTTTGCTTATTATCATGTAAGTAATGGTCAGTTTAAGGTGGTCAAGTTTGCTTATTATCATGCAAGTAATGGTCAGTTATTTATATGTCAAGTTCTTCAAGTGCTTTAAAAAACTATTGAAAAATTCAAAATTTCCTGCTAGGCTCCCTATACAAGCCTGAATGGATTACAAACACAACTCATTCTCTGAATCATGCACTTCCTATCTAACTGAACTTCTCTCAGTCTACTCACCCACCAGCCAGCTTCTCTCTTCTGCGGACACAATATTCTCGCTGTTCCTAAGACATGCATTAAAATATTTGGCGAAAGGTCGTTCTCTTTTTCGGCCCCCAAACAATGCAATTCTCTACCATTACACATTCGCAGTATTCCATTTACAAAGGCCTTCAAGAATGTAGTGTTTTTATATGTTGTATTTAGGATATGCGTGTTTTACATTCAATGCTACATAAATTTATAATTGTTACTATTTTTTATGTGAAGTGCTGTGAGCGCAGCTGCTTGCTGGGATACTCCGCTAAATAAGTTATCAAAACATTTATAATTATTATTATTAATTCCAATTTGGCCAGGCTTAACTCATCACCTTAGTGTATGGCTGGCCATCTGACTGTGCTATGTTACAATGTTAACCCACCCACCCCATCAAGCATGCTCATCTAATGTGTTTGTTACAATGTTAACCTATCCAGCACTGTTCATCCGATGTGTTTATTACAATGTTAACCTATCCAGCAATGCTCATCCGATGTGCTTATTATAATGTTAACCCATCCAGCACTTCTCATCCGATGTGTTTATTAAAATATTAACCCATCTCCCCATCCACCACTGCCTATCCAATGTGTTTATTACAATGTTAACCCACCCCCACCCATCCAGCACTGCTCATCCGATGTGTTTGTGACGGGTCTGATGGTTCCCGCCATGACCTCTGGAGAATTGGGTCATCTCTTGGAGCAGATGTTGATGCTTGACCCCACGCTGGACAAGTGGACATCTTACCTTATGGCTACTTGTAAACATCTCCTCAAGCAGAAGTACTTCTCAACGTTGTACCAAGTACAGCTGTTTATGAAGGCAAGTACTTCTTCTTGTTGTACCAAGTACAGCTGTTTAAGAAGGCAAGTCTTCACAACCATCTGCCGGCAACTTTGAAGTGATCTGTGGGATTGGTGTGAAATCAGTGTTTGTTTAGTGCTACAATCTAGCCAGGATTTACTTGTCTAAGCACCACGATCTTAATTAATAGCACTTTTTACAGAAACCACAATTTTGACAGCACTAACTTTTCATAGCACCACAATCTTGACAGCACTTACTTTTCATTGCACCACAATCTTGGCAGCACTTACTTCTTCACAGCACCTCAATCTTGACAGCACTTAATCTCATAACACCATAAAATGTTTACTCTTTGGTTGTAATAATGACCTAATTAAATTAGTGCACACTAAAAATATCAAAAAAGAAGTCCACTTGAATCTTCTGTTTATGTTTTGGTGACTTTGTGCACATTTGATCCAGGACTACATCAGAGCATCCATGACTTGTATCACACACTTCTACCAGCGAGGGGCTCAGAGTTATCTGGACTTGAGCGGAAGAATGCAGTTTCTGTTTACAGCTCAACAGCATTTACAGGTAAGGGGGATAACTATGACATTTACAGGTAAGGGGGATAACTATGACATTTACAGGTAAGGGGGATAACTACAGGGCCTATAGGTAAGGGGGATAACTGACATTTACAGTAAGGGGGATAACTACAGGGCCTACAGGTAAGGGGGATAACTATGACATTTACAATAAGGGGTATAACTACAGGGCCTACAGGTAAGGGGATAACTATGACATTTACAGTAAGGGGGATAACTACAGGGCCTACAGGTAAGGGGGATAACTACAGGGCCTACAGGAAAGGGGATGACTATGACATTTACAGGTTAGGGGGATAACTACAGCGCCTACAGGTAAGGGGGATAACTACAGCGCCTACAGGTAAGGGGGATAACTACAGCGCCTACAGGTAAGGGGCATAACTACAGAATTTACAGGTATGGGGAAGAGGGATAACTACAGCATTTACAGGTAAGGGGGATAACTAAGCATGTTGAGATAAAGGGGTTAACTAAAGCACTTGCAATTAATAGACATCCTCAGTGCTTTTAGTTTCTTGAATGTTTTTTGCTCTATTTGTCCATAACGATATTTTACAATGTTTTCCCAGGCCTACCTGGACCCTGGTCAGTGGGGTAGTGTCCGCCACCCCCTCGCCCCCCACACACCTGTAACAGGAACATCTGTTAGACAGGTTCCCAGCTGGGACAAGGTGTCTCCCGAATCTGCAGCTCGCATGACCTTGACCCCTGAACAAGTCAACAAGTGAGTGACAGTTAAGAACCGTCCCAGCGCCGCATGTCTGTTGCTATTATTATTATTATAAATACTTTACATAACGACATCTGATCACCATCTTCTGTCTTACCATCTTCAGTCTCACCATCTTGTCTCACAACCTCCTGTCTCACCATCTTCTGTCTCACCGTCTTCAGTCTCACCATCTTCAGTATCACCATCTTCAGTTTCACCATCTTCTGTCTCACCATCTTGTCTCACCACCTTCTGTATCACCATCTTCAGTCTCACCATCTTCTATCTCACCATCCTGTCTCACCATCTTGTCTCACCACCTCCAGTCTCACCATCTTGTCTCACCACCTCCAGTCTCACCATCTTGTCTCATCATCTTCAGTCTCACCATCTTCAGTATCACCATCTTCAGTTTCACCATCTTCTGTCTCACCATCTTCAGTCTCACCACCTTCTGTATCACCATCTTCAGTCTCACCATCTTCTATCTCACCATCCTGTCTCACCACCTCCAGTCTCACCATCTTGTCTCACCACCTCCAGTCTCACCATCTTGTCTCACCATCTTCTGTCTCACCACCTTCTGTCTCACCATCTTGTCTCACCATCTTCTGTCTCACCATCTTCTATCTCACCACCTCCAGTCTCACCATCTTGTCTCACCATCTTCTGTCTCACCATCTTGTCTCACCACCTTCTGTCTCACCATCTTGTCTCACCACCTGTCTCACCACCTCTTGTCTCACCACCTCCAGTCTCACCATCTTGTCTCACCATCTTGTCTCACCAGGCACATCCGCACCATCAGCCTACAGATTGAAGTGACCAAGTTCTTAGAGCAATGTCTCACACAGTCTATGGGAGGGGCTGCAGTGGTGCAGCCAGCGGTCAAGTTAACACAAGGAACACAGATAGCCACATTGTTTGGTCAGACATCTTCACGTACGGAACTAGTCAGTATGGTGAGTTGTACGGAACTAGTCAGTATGGTGAGTTGTATGGAACTAGTAAGTATGGTGAGTTGTACGGAACTAGTCAGTAGGGTGAGTTGTACGGAACTAGTCAGTATGGTGAGTTGTATGGAACTAGTCAGTATGGTGAGTTGTACGGAACTAGTCAGTAGGGTGAGTTGTACGGAACTAGTCAGTATGGTGAGTTGTACGGAACTTCAGTAGGGTGAGTTGTACGGAACTAGTCAGTATGGTGAGTTGTACGGAACTAGTCAGTATGGTGAGTTGTAAAAAAACCCGTCGTTTGATCTGTTATAATGCCAGCATTAGCACCAGGTGGGTTTGGACGGAGGGGGGGGGAGTTTACGTTTCACCCACCACCTCCCCTCCTCTACTATTATTTACCCAATGGTCAGCTAGGATGATGCGCCCTTCACAGAACTTCTTGTTCTGGTCAGTGAGTGAGTGGACACTCCAGTCCAGAAGACACTGGTCTGGTTTGATGACTACCTGCTGTGTTGACAGAGACTTTAAAGAACCCTTGTATTTTGTTTGATGAGTCTGTATCTACTGTGTTGACAGAGACTTTAAAGAACCCTTGTATTTTGTTTGATGAGTCTGTATCCACTGTGTTGACGGAGACTTTAAAGAACCCTTGTATTTTGTTTGATGAGTCTGTATCTACTGTGTTGACAGAGACTTTAAAGAACCCTTGTATTTTGTTTGATGAGTCTGTATCTACTGTGTTGACAGAGACTTTAACTCTTAAAGTCGCAAAGCGTCGTAATGCGTCTCTTCCCGCTATCCCTAAAGCGTCGTAATGCGTCCCTAGATACAAATCTCGTTAGAAATGAGATCTCGGAAAGTAAAAACTCTTCAATGCTTGAAAAACTATGTTATTTGACTTCCGGCAATGGCGGCCGTTGCCGGCACTAGTGTTTTCGCTCGATTCGCGATGTCTTTCGGTAGTTTTAACGGTTTTTTTTTCGAAGATACGTTTTTGTTATACTTTATTACTAAAATAATAGTACTAAACTACAGGTAAATATTGTTTCAAACTCAGTACGGTCTTTTGGATGCGTAAAATAGCCATTCTTAGCCTTAAAAATGAAGTCAGTATGACAATAATATCATAAATGGATTTTACGCAAATTTTTTAATTTCATAACCGGTTGATCGTAATACGGGAAATCCTTACGGGACTGAGGCGGAAGTTTTCCAAAAACCTTATAGCACTTTAAGAGTTAAAGAACCCTTGTATTTTGTTTGATGAGTCTGTATCTACTGTGTTGACAGAGACTTTAAAGAACCCTTGTATTTTGTTTGATGAGTCTGTATCTACTGTGTTGACAGAGACTTTAAAGAACTCTTGTATTTTGTTTGATGAGTCTGTATCTACTGTGTTGACAGAGACTTTAAAGAACCCTTGTATTTTGTTTGATGAGTCTGTATCTACTACTGTGTTGACAGAGACTTTAAAGAACCCTTGTATTTTGTTTGATGAGTCTGTATCTACTGTGTTGACAGAGACTTTAAAGAGCCCTTGTATTTTGTTTGATGAGTCTGTATCCACTGTGTTGACAGAGACTTTAAAGAACCCTTGTATTTTGTTTGATGAGTCTGTATCTACTGTGATGACAGAGACTTTAAAGAGCCCTTGTATTTTCAGATCATCCTCAGTGGTGCAAACTTCAAGGCAGGATTTGAACTGGCACTCAGGATTATCAGAGTAAGTTTACGTTTTGGTTGACAATCTTCTTTGTCAACATTTATGCTGAACACAATTTCACTCTCATCTTTACTCTCTTGTTTCTAATCTTTGATATTCATCTTTACCCTCCTTTGTTTAATCTTTGATATTCATATATTAAATCCTTTACATTAACTTGTGGTGTCTGAGCGCTTGCCGAAAAAACTTTGGATCCATTTTTAACCCACTTCCTCGTAAGCTAGCAAGCTGAAATTTTGCAGGCAGACTCGTGCCGTTGATAAAAATGATGTATCAAAATTTCAGATGGATCAAATGTACTGTAATTGATTTATTGAATTTTTTAATTACTTTATTTATCTCTATGTATCATGTTAATTTTTGAGATAGAGTGTTGTGGTGCGTAATATGTTCAAAAACCTTTCATGTCGCACGATAAGGTGCGCATTATATTGACATTACTTTTTAAAATATATTCACGATTTGGTGCGCACTTTTTTAAACACGTTTAACTAGAATTTTCGGATTGTTTTCCCCTGGGTATTATAATGAATATCCTTATAGTTATGACTTTTATATTAAGGATTTATAGTGAAAAACTCGTTTTTTTAATGGGTTTTTTATATCTCATTTCTTTTCACCACACACCATGATATCCTGACAACTCATATCTTTAGTTTATGTCATGAGAGGAAGCTATAAAAAAAAAATCTGTTAAATTTCTGTTATATTTGCCATTGGAATTCCTCAGTCATATTTAGCTTCTATTTCCAGGAATGTCGCCTCAACTCCACAGTTATATTTAGCTTCTGTTCAAGGGAGCTAGCCAAACAGAATCGCTTTGGCGAGATAAAAGCTTTGACTCAAGCCCTGCTTCACGACGGCCTGGTCGATGACGAGGGTATTGATGAAATCATCGGAGCCTCACTGCTGGTCGTTGCCGACGCAAACTCACAGGCCAGGGACGAGAGTGACCAACTGATCCAACTCCTGAGGAGCGACAGCAACAAAGTGAGTCAACAACCTGGCACATTGCAAAACAACCTGCCACACCTCACAACTACCTGGCACACCGCACAACAACCTGGCAACCTCACAACAACCTGGCACATTGCACAACAACCTGGCACATTGCACAACAACCTGGCACATTGCACAACAACCTGGCACATTGCACAACAACCTGGCACACCTCACAACAACCTGGCACATCTCACAACAACCTGGCACATCTCACAACAACCTTGAACATTGCACAACAACCTGGCACACCTTACAACAACCTGGCACATCTCACAACAACCTGGCATATCTCACAACAACCTGGCACACCGCACAATAACCTGGCACATTGCACAACAACCTGGCACATTGCACAACAGCCTGGCACATTGCACAACAACCTGGCAGACTTCACAACAACCTGGCACACCTCACAAAAACCTGGCAGACTTCACAACAACCTCACACATTGCACAACAACCTGGCACATTGCACAACAACCTGGCACATTGCACAACAACCTGGCAGACTTCACAACAACCTCGCACATTGCACTACAACCTGGCACACCTCACAACAACCAGGCACACCTCACAACAACCTGGCAGACTTCACAACAAACTGGAACATTGCACAACAACCTGGCACATTGCACAACAACCTGGCACATTTGCACAACAACCTGGCACATTGCACAACAACCTGGCACACCTCACAACAACCTGGCACACCTCACAACAGCCTGGCACATTGCACAACAACCTGGCAGACTTCACAACAACCTGGTACACCGCACAACAACCTGGTACACCTCACAACAACCTGGCACACCTCACAACAACCTGGCTCATCGCACAACAACCAGGCACACCTCACAACAACCTGGCTCATCGCACAACAACCAGGCACACCTCACAACAACCTGGCACACCGTACAACAACCTGGCAACCTCACAACAACCTGGCACATTGCACAACAACCTGGTACACCTCACAACAACCTGGCACACCTCACAACAACCTGCCACACTGCACAACAACCAGGCACACCTCACAACAACCTGGCACACCGTACAACAACCTGGCACACCACACAACAACCTGGCACATTGTACAAAAACCAGGCACATTGTTCCATAACCTGGCACACCACACAACAACCAGGCACACCGCACAACAACCTGCCACATTGCACAACAACCTGGCACACCACACAACAACCTGGCACACCGTACAACAACCTGGCACACCACACAACAACCAGGCACACCGCACAACAACCTGCCACATTGCACAACAACCTGGCACACCACACAACAACCTGGCACACCGTACAACAACCTGGCACACCACACAACAACCTGGGACAAATATTAACCGCCAATGAGCCAACTTCTGACATCAACTCAAACTGATTAACAAAACATGCAGCATTGAAGTTTGACATGTTCAAAAAATGAAAATAGTGGCACAGACACAACCAGATATTTCACCATAAGATGCACTTGATAACATGCACAAATTATCATCAGTCGCAGTTTTTGGAATTTTACTTGAAGAGTTACCAGTTGTTGAAAACACCTGTTAGTTTTAGTGAAAATTTGGTGTTTTCATTTCTTAAAAAATTCAACTTAAAAAATTTTAAAATCCATCAAAATTAATCTTCTTAAACTTCTTCAGATCAATGCGTATATCTTATGTGGCAAACTGCGGTCTGCGTACCTGCTGGCCGTGAAGAGGGACCTGGTTGTGGATGTGCAGAGGATAGCCGGAGCGGCACAGAGGCTGGGGCAGACGGCTGTGAAAAACATTTGCAAGAAATGGCTGGAAGAGCATCAAAAATAAGAGGTAGTTTGTTGGTAGGGCTACCTCGGCAAGCTAGGGCTACATCAGAGGGCTACCTCGGCAAGCTAGGGCCACATCAGAGGGCTACCTCAGCAAGCAAGGGCTACCTCAGCAAGCAAGGGCTACATCAGAGTTCTACCGCAGCAACCATGGGCTACATCAGAGGGCTACCTCAGCAAGCAACTGCTACCTCAGCGAGCAAGGGCTACCTAAGCTGTTGACTATTTCAATTTTGACAATCACCATCAATGTATTGATTCCGTTGAGTTGATCTACCTTGTGGCCACAAATACTCGTCCTCTTTTCATTTATCATGCACTGGTTAAAAAGAAATTATTAAATTGACTTTACCTTGACATTATTGATATGTGACTGTAGATGTGACATGACTTTATTGATATGTGACTGTAGATGTGACATGACTTTATTTAATATGATAATTCCATCAGATGTAGTCCAGTACTCTTGTTGCAATTATAATTATAATTATAACCTAAGATTCTAAGATAACATTTGTTTCCTCTTATAACCTAAGATAACATTTGTTTCCTCTTGCCATAAATAAAAGCCTACTGCTTGATCAAAATGATCCTTGCCGAGCTATGTGATGCAATATTTACGCGCTTTAATAAATAATTTAATTAATAATAATTTGTGTACATAGATTTGTGTACTAATAATTTTCATTTGTGTATACATAAAACTTATTAAAACTTGTTTGATACGTTTTTATCAATTATTGTACAGTAATATTATTATTATTATTATGACAGTGACATGCTGGTATTTATCATTTAGCAAACATTTGGGGAATATCTCTTGTTTTCAATGAACTATGAAATGGCATTTGAGAATAAAATAATTTATGATTGCTTCAATTTCTTTACCAATTTTTTTAGTCAGCAAGTACATGGGATTAATGTATGTTCATTGTTGCCATGCAGAGAATTTCCTTAAAGGTACGTGCCCCTGACGGTATTTTGCAATGAAAATTTTTATTGCTTCGAGTCATAGGAAATATTCAAATATGGTTTTGAATTTTTCAGCACAGGTTGCAGAGTAAATCTGTCTTCAAACAAAGGGGTGTGTGTTGGGGGGGGGGGGAAGTTTGGTTCAGACAATGGTCTGAATCTGTTTCCTTAAATGGTTTGTATTGTTATAAGATATGTTTGATATGTCGTGACAAATTTTCCCTTTAAGCTGCACGGCTGCGCAGATATCTGACCCATGCCACGCAGTAGTTTGGAATTACAGCGCAGCAAATTTTTTTAACATATTGCATTTAAAAAATGGATCCTGTGCAATGTCGCACACAAGTTTTATCTTTGCACACGGACCAGGGAACATTTAGAGGGAACATAGATTGTGACTTCTTCATTCGATCAAGACAACAGCATAAAATAGAAACACTTTTAAAAAAATACTTTAGCAAATTTATTATTTTAGCACCATCCCTAAGCAAAATTTCAAAAAAGAATTCAAGGGAGGGGGGCAGTGATGTTTGGAATAAATTAATGTTGACATTATTTTAAAAAAACAACAAAAACATTTCCTGACATTATGTAATGATAAGATCATAATCTAGCTTGGACTCAGGAGCGGCGTTTGAGGTTGGCAACTGGGGCAACTGCCCCAGGCCCCGCGCTTCGATCCTGAACATGTCTCGTCCTGGTTAATAGCCTATACATGTAGAACCAAAGAGTGGATGGTAGAACGTATGCTGGAAACGATTTTAAGAAACGAAAGAGGCACTCTTGTAATCCTTTTTGAAGGTCAAATTCCATAGCGTAGCTCTAGACGTCTTTGAAAGCATTACACCGTTAGCAGAAAATAGGTCAAATGTACCATTCAGCCAATCCCCTTTATCAACCCTTGTTTATAGACCAGAGAAAATAATGAACTTGTAATAATTTAATAAAAAGGTGACACGCGGTATTAAAATTACACAATAATCAAGATATTTCATATTTTTAAATACCATAAAATACTGATGCTTAGCGATCTTTACTAGTACTCTGGCCCCGCGGGGTCATTGCTGGCACTAGGCCCCGGGGGGTCATTGCTGGCACTAGGCCCCGCGGGGTCATTGCTGGCACTAGGCCCCGCGGGGTCATTGCTGGCACTAGGCCCCGCGGGGTCATTGCTGGCACTAGGCCCCGCGCTTACCTAACGCCGCCACTGTTTGGACTTCAGCAAATACATTCTATAGAAAGCAAGAATTGAATTGTGTTCACAAGTCTAATCAATGGCTCACTTCTACTCAAAAATTTTGGTAAGACATTAGTAAAAGTTGAAACCTATTGGAATGGTAATTGGCCAAGTCATATCCTGCAGACTCAACTAATCGACCAAGTCATATCTTGGAGACTCAGCTAATGGGCCAAGTCATATCCTGGATTTATGATTCATCAAAAAAGTCAACGAAAATTAAAATATTTTATATGAGTGATCTGTCTTTCAAAATTGTAAAAAAAAAAAAAAATTAAAAACAAAACTGAAGAAAACGAGGTAGCAAATGTAAAAAAAAACCCCAACAAATCAACAAATCCTACAATATGTAAGTTAATATTATTAGAATGGAATGTAAAGAATATTAAAGAAAATCTCCATCAAATCTCAGACGTATCACAGTCATTAGAGGGGTGTGTCCATTAGAGGGGTGTGTCCATTAGAGGGGTGTGTCCATTAGAGGGGTGTGTCCATTAGAGGGGTGTGTCCATTAGAGGGGTGTGTCAATTAGAGGGGTGTGTCCAATCTGATTCTTTATTGCACAGTAAAATAATAAGGGAAACAATAACAACGTTGTCCACATGACAGAAAGAGCTTTCATTTCCTTTGGTTCAGGAACTTAAATACGACACAGGTCTGTGGTTCTCAAACTATCATAACATGACATTTAGTCAACATATCCAATTTTTGTCTTTATTACTTCGTGGGGGATTCATGCCAAACTGATGAAGCATTTTTAACTCTTAATGTGCCATAAGGTTTTCGGAAAACTTCCGCCTCAGTACCGTAAGAATTTCCCGAATTGCAATCAACCGGTTATGAAATTTAAAAAATTGCATAAAATCCATTTATATTATTATTGTCAAACTGACTTCATCTTAAAGAATAAGAATGGTTATTTTATGTATCCGAAAGACCGTTTTGAGTTTAAAACTATTTTTACCTGTAGCTTAGTACTATTATTTTAGTAATAAAGTATAGCAAAATCGCATCTTCGAAAAAAAAAAGTAAAAACTTCCAAAAAACTTGGCGCATCAAGCGATAACATTAGCGAGGTAAACAGCCACCATTGCCAGAAGTCAAAAACATCGTTTTTCACACACTGAAGAGTTTTTATTTTCCGTAATTTTGTTTCTAAAGAGCGTTCTATCGAGTCGCGCATTACTGCTCTTTGTTAAAAAAATTACAAACCACGGATTACCGCGCTTTGGTACATTAAGAGTTAAAACAAATGTTATGTTTACCAATTCTATTGGTACACATAAAAATATTTTTCTCTCCAGCACAATCAACGGAACTGAAACACATTCTATTGCACAGTTTGTAAAGAGATGAAAACTTATAGTGGCTCACATGTCCTTAATTTAAGGCCTCGACGGTCCATTTCTGTAAGCCCCGTTTCTTTCACTGTCAGGGAGACAGGGGAACAAGATGGAGGTTTGAGGACCACTGGTTGTTCTGTCTTATCAATGGGAGGGGTGAGACAACCCAGCACCCCGACTTGATGAAACCTTCCACCTCTTCAATGCACTCCCTCACACGTCAACTTGGATCAAAACGTTCAAGAGTTTGTTGTTGTTCATAAAGTTATTGCACATGACAATAAATCAAGTATTAAAATCTACAAACAAATGCTATTAAAATAATGGGTTCTTAATGGGGTCATGTTGGGTTCATAATGGGTTCATGTTGGGTTCTTTCAGGCAAAAGGCCACTGAAAATCACAACTATAACTTGTGTAGGGAGGAAGAATCGCTGCAACTGTTTCCCGTCTGTCATCACTCCATCAACATTGGTCCGGCACACAACGTGTTTAACTTCTGACGTTGACGATGAACCAGCTGTTGCAGCCTGGGAGATGAAGAAATAGGAACAAACGAATCACTCATTTCTACTCACAGCACTGGCGTGTGATCACTCATAATTGACCAAATTTTATGGGGGGGTTTTTTTTTGTTTTTAAAAAATTTATTAAGTTATTAAAGTATAATAAAAAGAAATATATTAAAATACATCAGTTTATAGGGGATGAAAAAAAGTTCATTGTTTTTATCTGAAATATTTGACGCAGTCTCTTATACCCTAGATCAAGCTTCTGTATGTTAATTTACATCTAGCATATGTCTCTCCACATAATGTTTGCCTCTGTGTCAAGAAAGGCCTAGTGCAATCCTGTCAACTTTTGACATGAACGTGGGTACAAAATATAGCAAAAGTTTACCATGGGGGAAAGGCGTTTAATTTGTATCAAGATATTGTTTTGAGACCGCTAAAAAAATAATTTAAAAAAAAAAATATTGTTGCGTTCTGGGTTCTGGATTGCACTTAAGACAGACTCTTGTCAAATATAATATGTTCTTTATTGTGGTAGTAATACACGTATAAATAATCCTTCACTGCTACACGATCTGCATTAGTACACTGAAGTCAATACAGCCATCCAGACATCCAATTATAGGCTTACAGGCTCCGGTTGTCACAATGTTCGAGCCACCTCGATAAAACAATGTCTCACAAGCACAGCCCTGGCCTAACGTCCAACGCACACACCCGTTGACCACTACTCCACATAGTATCCACGTTTCTCTCGTCCACCACACACTAACTCTGACCTCCACTCGACTCTCTGGACACACGCCCACTACACTATTTATAGCCTTTGGGCAAACTCTTAAAAGTCATGGCGTGACATTCAAATGTCCGTTTACTGAACACAGTTCATAACATTTTCACAACAACTCACAATAAACTCAGTGACAGTGATTCTCATACCTTGACAAATATAACAAAGCCTATATAAATTATGTAGCTAGTGTATCCCTATTATAATAAACACAAAGCCTATATTCATAAATTATATAGCTAGTTTATCCTTATCTGGAATTATAATAACAAATTTTTTTTTTTAACTTTAATTTTTAGTTGGAAAGATTTCAATAAAACTTCAATCACTTATGTATTCAATGACTACACTTAAAATTTTAAACAAATCTAATAAGTGTTTTAAAAAATTATCATTGGCTAAAAGATGGTTATAGGAGCATGTGGCTGACTGTCTAATGCAATGGTGGCCAAACCACCGCTTGCGAGCCACATGCGGCTCTTTTGTGTTCACATTGCGAATCACTTATGATTTTTGAAAAATATGTGACAAGGATTACTGGAGGATTTGTCACAAGGATTACTGGAAGATTTGTCACAAGGATTACTGGAAGATTTGTGACAAGGATAACCGGAAGATTTGTGACAAGGATTACTGGAAGATTTGTCACAAGGATTACTGGAAGATTTGTCACAGGGATTATTGGAAGATTTGTCATGATTACTGGAAGATTTGTCACAAGGATTACCGGAAGATTTGTCACAGGGATTACTAGAAGATTTGTCACACTGGAAGATTAATCACAAGGATTACTGGAAGATTTGTCCCAAGGATTACTGGAAGATTGTCACAAGGATTACTGGAAGATTTTTCACAGGGATTACTGGAAGATTTTTCACAGTGATTACTGGAAGATTTGTCACAGGGATTACTGGAAGATTTGTCACAGGGATTACTTGAAGATTTGTCACACTGGAAGATTTGTCACAGGGATTA
Source organism: Radix auricularia (assembly GCA_002072015.1). Taxonomy (NCBI): domain Eukaryota; kingdom Metazoa; phylum Mollusca; class Gastropoda; family Lymnaeidae; genus Radix; species Radix auricularia. Next base: position 200,398 of record MUZC01000258.1, read on the forward strand.
CTGGAAGATTTGTCACAAGGATTACTGGAAGATTTGTCACACTGGAAGATTTGTCACAGAGATTACTGGAAGATTTGTCACAGGGATTACTGGAAGATTTGTCCCTCTGGAAGATTAGTCACAAGGATTACTGGAAGATTTGTCCCAAGGATTACTGGAAGATTGTCACAAGGATCACTGGAAGATTTTTCACAGGGATTACTGGAAGATTTTTCACAGTGATTACTGGAAGATTTGTCACAAGGATTACTGGAAGATTTGTCACACTGGAAGATTTGTCACAGGGATTACTGGAAGATTTGTCACAGGGATTACTGGAAGATTTGTCACAGGGATTACTGGAAGATTTGTCACAGGGATTACTGGAAGATTTCAAAGCCAGGTTTGATGACCCATAATAATTCAATGCAGCTCTTAACAATTTTTAAAACGTTTTTTTAATGGCTCTCAGTTACTACAAGTCTGGCCCCCACACCCCCCTTCGGTCTAATGTAATAAGACACCATGTCTTTGTCCTATCCAAGGTAAAGGTCCTCTAAGCAATGTCCCGTCTAACACTGTCCTATCCAAGGTCAAGGTCCTCTAAAGCAATGTCCCGTCTAACACTGTCCTATCCAATGTCAAGGTCCTCTAAAGCAATGTCCCGTCTAACACTGTCCTATCCAAGGTCAAGGTCCTCTAAAGCAATGTCCCGTCTAACACTGTCCTATCCAAGGTCAAGGTCCTCTAAAGTAATGTCCTGTCTAAGACTGTCCTATCCAAGGTCAAGGTCCTCTAAAGCAATGTCCCGTCTAACACTGTCCTATCCAAGGTCAAGGTCCTCTAAAGTAATGTCCTGTCTAAGACTGTCCTATCCAAGGTCAAGGTCCTCTAAAGCAATGTCCCGTCTAACACTGTCCTATCCAAGGTCAAGGTCCTCTAAAGCAATGTCCCGTCTAACACTGTCCTATCCAAGGTCAAGGTCCTCTAAAGTAATGTCCCGTCTAACACTGTCCTATCCAAGGTCAAGGTCCTCTAAAGTAATGTCCCGTCTAACACTGTCCTATCCAAGGACCTACCTGTCAATACACTCCGCCTGCTCTAGGTTTTCTGTCTGTAGTGATCTCAGTTTGGTCTCGAGGTTCGCCTTGTCATCAGCCTGCTTCAGGACCTGGGCCGTGAGGTTATTCTTGAGGAGGTCAGAGTTCACATCCGCTTTGTTTGTTTTGTTTGGTTCGTATGACATCATGGCATCGTTGGCTGGGTCCTCAGCTAGAAGAGCTTTGTGGAGACTGTGGACACAAAATAGACTTAAATAGACTGTAGTAACCAAAATAGACTTAAGTAGACTGTAGTAACCAAAATAGACTTAAGTAGACTGTAATAACCAAAATAGACTTAATTAAGAAGACTGTAGTAACCAAAATAGACTTAAGTAGACTCTAGTAACCAAAGTAGACTTAAATAGCCTGTATTATCCAAAATAGACTTAAGGAAACTGAAGTAACCAAAATAGACTTAATTAAGAAGACTGAAGTAACCAAAATAGACTTAAATAGACTGTAATAACCAAAATAGACTTAAATAGACTGTAATATCCAAAATAGACTTAAGTAGACTGTAATAACCAAAATAGACTTAAGTAGACTGTAATAACCAAAATAGACTTAAGTAGACTGTAATAAAAAAATAGACTTAAGGTACAAAAATGGACTTAGGAAGAAAGTAGATAACAAAATAGACTTGAGCCAACTATGGATAAAAAATTATACTTTAGATTGTAGATATAAAAATAGACATAAGAGGACTGTAGATGAAATAAGTCTAATGTCAAGGTGTATATGTCTACGGATGTAGATTAACTGCAATCTATATCAAGACCTCAAGTAGACTTAATGAAAACAAGATAAAATTAGCCTTACAGAGACAGAACAAATATACTAAAAAAACAGTATCTTACTTATACACCAACTTTGTTTCACCAATGTCCCTCATCACAAACTGAAGCTTGGCCATAAGAAGATCCCTCTGTCTCTCTGTCAACTTGAGTTTGGCCTGTAACATAGAGATATAGGAGATTACATTTTAGTTTGGCCTGTAACATAGAGATACATGAGGGTACATTTTAGTTTGGCCTGTAACATAGAGATATACGAGGGTACATTATAGTTTGGCCTGTAACATAGAAATATACGAGGGTACATTTTAGTTTGGCCTGTAACGTAGAGATATACGAGGGTACATTATAGTTTGGCCTGTAACATAGAAATATACGAGGGTACATTATAGTTTGGCCTGTAACATAGAGATATATGAGGGTACATTTTAGTTTGGCCTGTAACGTAGAGATATACGAGGGTAAATAAGACGTCAAATCTTCTCACTACTTGAATGACAGGTATAAATGAATCAGTTTATAAATATTTATTGGTCTCTGTCTGACATGGATGTAAACTTCAAGCAAGGGAGACCACTTCAGGGAAAAGTGGTACGAGGAGTGGGAAGATGGAGCTACAGCCAGAGGGGTGTTCGCTAGCATGCCCAGGCCTAGCAGATCAGACCAGTGGTGGGGTCTAAAACGAAGGGAACAAAGTTTGGTGACCCAAATGCGCACCGAGCAATGCCCAACCAAATCTTATTTTAACAGGCTGGATCACAACAGGGACCCCAACTGCCGCCATTGCAGCCAAGCCTTTGAGACGATCACACACTTGTTGACGTCATGTCCCGCGCTTGACATAGCCGGGGAGGTTAGGGAGGCAAAGGAGTCCTACGTTCAGACAATGTTATATGGCACTGCCCAACAGATTGATCAGATTGCCCAAGTAATAGCCAAGGCCTTAAGAGAGTAGATGTCAGGCCCAAAGAATATGTGTTTAGTTTAGCAAGGGAGGTAACCACAACATAACTGTCACTGACCATCAACGTCTCCATCTTTGTGTCGGACGTCTTGGCCATTTTTAAGGCAGAGAACTTGCTCTCTAGTTTCAGAAGCTGTTGAAAATAAAAATGATAAACTGTCATCACTGTCACATCAATAAACTGTCATCGCTGTCACATCAATAAACTGTCATCGCTGTCACATCCATGAACTGTCATCGCTGTCACATCAATAAACTGTCATCACTGTCACATCAATAAACTGTCATCGCTGTCACATCCATGAACTGTCATCACTGTCACATCCATGAACTGTCATCACTGTCACATCCATGAACTGTCATTGCTGTCACATCCATGAACTGTCATCACTGTCACATCCATGAACTGTCATCACTGTCACATCAATACACTGTCATCGCTGTCACATCCATGAACTGTCATCGCTGTCACATCCATGAACTGTCATCACTGTCACATCCATGAACTTCTTCACTGTCACATCCATGAACTGTCTTCACTGTCACATCCATGAACTGTCATCACTGTTACACCCATAAACTGTCATCACTGTCACATCCATAAATTGTCATCACTGTCACATCCATGAACTGTCATTACTGTCACATCCATGAACTGTCATCACTTTCACATCCATGAACTGTCATCACTGTCACATCCATGAACTGTCATCACTGTCACATCCATAAACTGTCTTCACTGTCACATTAAACCAAAGGGTAACAACGTCCAGCAGACGTACGCCTGACATACCTTCTGTCTGGCCTCGTTCCTCTGGTCTATCACACGCTGCATCTCCTCCTTCATGATTTCTCTCTGTCGGCTCACAAGCTGCTCAAGGTAACCTCTAGTAGAAGCGGAATCTTTGGAGTGATCTTCCCTTGGGAGGCTGGGCACCGACACTGAACTCTGTATTGAGAAATTCATCTGATACAACACTCAATCTGGCTAAACTAAACACATATTCTTATGACCTGAGATCTAATCTCTTAAGGCCTTGGCTAATACTTGGGCAACCTGCTTCATCTGCTGAGCAGTGCCATACAACATTGTCTTCACGTGGGACTCTTTTGCCTCCCGTACCTCCCCGGCTATGTCTAGCGCAGGACACGACGTCAGCAGGTGTGTGACCGTCTCAGTGGCTTGGCTGCAATGACAGCAGTTCGAGTCCCTGTTGTAGTCTAGCCGGTTAAAATAAGAGTTGTTTGGGCAATGCTCGGTGCGCATTTGGGTCACTAAACTCTGGTCCCTTCGGTTTAGACCCCACCATTGGTCTGATCTGCTCGGCCTGGGCATGTTAGCGAATACCCCTAACCGTCGTATTATCTTCCCACTCCTGGTACCACTTTTCCCTGAAGTGGTCCATTAGCCAGGTCTTTGCCCCAAGATATGTGACTGGGACATCTGGTTGGGGTTGGGCTGCTCCAGCTTTTGCCAGGGAGTCTGATTTTTCGTTGAATTCACATTCACGTGGCTAGGGATCCACTGCACTGTTACCTTACCACCAAGTCTTTTGAGCTTACCCACAACTTCCAAGAGGACATCGACTAAGTGGGTGCCACGTTTCTCGGACAGCAAGACCTCGAGTCACAGAACAAGACCATGTCAAAACCTACTAGTTCCGACCCTTGCAGTCAATCTGTCATCTGATGACATTTGAGTATGTATCCCCACAAAACATTCAATCTTTCTTCACAATCTATGAGTCGGTGCAATTAATAAACAGGCCTGAATGCAGTCGATCAACAAACATGGATTACATAACCCCTAACCCTAGACAAACATTCAACAGTAACAACATTGTCTCAAACTAACATACAGTTTCCGGATGCTCATGGTCATACAAGCTTACTCCTAGGTTACTTGATGTGGGGACTGAAGTTTTACAAACCAACTTGTCAATCTTATGTAGAATAATAATTCTGTTTGCCATTTTGTATTGGGAAAAATTCTGAAAATTGTTTGTCTTTAATTCCGCCAATTGTTTACAAGTTTAAGTGAATAAATAAAGTGTTCTTTACCTCGGCCTCGGACAACACATTCTTAAACAAGTGAATAAATAAACTGTTCTTTACCTCGGCCTCGGACAGGTCACTTTCAGACAGACTTCTCTTATGGCTGGACCTGCAACACACCAGATATAAGAGTGACACAGACTACAGGACTCGGTACAGGAAGTTATCTCATCTTATCTTATCTTATCTTAGATATACAGACGCTCCTTCTATGCAGAAGATAATTGCGTCCACAGACCATGACAGATGATCTGTTGGCAAGTGATGTAGTGGTCACAGGCCACGGCTTTGAGGGTTCCACGCATTACACAGCCGCCTAACCATTGTTAGTTAAGTACCCATTCGGAGCTGGGTGACTCGGGGACTCCTTACGCCGCAGGAACAAATCCTTGCCTTTGCATGGATTCGAACTCGTGACCATCGGTACGCCAGTCGAGCGCGCTTGCCACTCGACCACCGTGTCACTTTAACCCCCTCTAAAGGCCTTATCCCGCCTTGCTGCTATGTTGTTTACATGTGGCTATATAGAGATTGGTAATCTCCCCATATAAATGGAATCACTAATCTCATGAGACACAAGACAAGCAGAGATGACTGACTGTCCTTTTAAAACCATTGTCAGTCATTTTTTTTTAATGAGTAATTTTTCATTGAAAAGCAGATCTTGTATTTGATCATTGTAATCATTAGCGGTAGAAAGGTTGGTTGTAAATTGAATTAAAAGAATTTATGCAGCAAAGCCATTGGGGAAATAATGTTACAACAAACATTAAACATGCTGTTAAATAGATTTGAAGTACTTTGTTTTCACAACCTATCTACGGTGAGGGGGAAGGAGTTGCTTCCATTTGTCGGGGATTTCAACTTATAAAATTTCTGAGCAGCTAGAGCTAGAACTGAATGGGTTAAAGGTACATATACCACACACATGTTGGCCAATAGCTAACTCACATGTTGGCCAATGGCTAACACACATGTTGGCCAATAGCTAACTCACATGTTGGCCAATAACTTACTCACATGTTGGCCAATATACTACTCACATGTTGGCCAACAGCTAACTCACATGTTGGCCAATAACTTACTCACATGTTGGCCACTTTGATACGTTGAAGCTCTACCAGGGCAGCAGTTTTATCCTTGTCGGCTGACCTCACCCACCTCTTGACCGCCTCATCTCGTTTTTTCTCAGCAGCACGGACGTCTGCAATCAGAGCTGTCAACAAAGAAACAATTTAAATATATCATCTTCTAATTTACATATAAGGTTGTTAACGGTTAACAAGTTAGCCGGTTAACCGGTCTTCAGATAAGGACCGGTCCCGTTTAATCAGGACCGGTTAACCGTAACTTCAAAGCTTATTACCTGGAGTTAATTTTTTGTTGTGTTACGGCAGAATACCAGATCCAATACGCGGGCGACCGTGACATCAGAGCGTTTTCTTAATATTCCGGTATACAAATAATATAAACATACATGGCGCTAAAACCTTTCTTTGACCTACTGACCTCCAACAGCATCCAGGTTGTCCTCCTGTCCAGTCTGAATGTCCGACTGAAGCATGGCTATTTCTTGCTGGGCATTCTTCAACTGCTTTCTCAGCTGACCAAGGGTCAAACCGTAATGGAATTAATAATAAAAGAGATATTTTCAAAGTCCAGAAAAACACTTCACTAAGCAAAAGTTGTGTTCTACCAGAGACACATTCCATGGCTTACATTGTAACTATCACAGACACACACACACACATGCCATGACTTACATTGTAACTATCACACACAACTTTTGCAAAATCTAACTTTCTTTTACATAGCTGAGACCATAAGTCAATTTACCCAAATAAAAAAAAATAAACATAAAAATAAATATAAACACAAAACATATAAATACAAATATAAACGCAAAACATAAACACTAATATAAATACAAATATAAACACAACATAAAAATACAAAGATACAAATATTAACACAAAACATAAACACTAATATAAATACAAATACAAATACAAATATAAATACAAATACAAACACAAATATAAAATAAAACATAAACACTAATATAATTACAAATATAAACACAACATAAAAATACAAACATAAATACAAACATAAATACAAATATAAACACAAATATAAATACAAATACAAATATAAATACAAATATAAACACAAATATAAAAATAAAACATAAACACTAAAATAAATACAAATATAAACACAAAACATTAACACAAAATATTCCACTAACCTCCTCATTTTCCTTCTTGAGTGTGGCTATTTCTGCTAATAGCCGAGAGATCTGGCTAACACTGTTGACCCCACCTTGGTTAGACTTGGGACTATCTACCTCAACAGGGACACTGGCCTGGAGGTGGACACTGGCCTGGAGGGGGTTAAAGGAAGAACTGTTGGCGGGAACGGAAGGAGCCGGGACAGAGGGGTTGTTGGTAAGGATGTACGGGTATGGTTGGGACATGGTCAGGGGAAGGTTTGGGTATTGTACAGGATGAGCTGGGACGTAGGCGAGGTGAGCTCCTGAAGGAGCAGTTGTAGGCCAGTGGTGCTGACCAACGGTCAGTTCTGAAGGACGGTCCCTGTTTGAACTTACGTGGTATGAGGGGTAGCCGTAGGCAAATCTCATATCTGAGGGTTGAGCCCCGAGGTCGACGGGGGGATATGTGGCAGTAGTGAACTCTCTATGATGCTGAGTTACAAAACTTTGACCTGTTACAGGATCATAGCGTTGATGGACATTGTAAGGCACTTGCTGTTGACCATGCGGCCCGCCTGCTGGTTGGCCATTGGTCAACCTTATCTCTGGTGGCTGTTGTCTTGAGTTAAACAATGTGTCTGTTGACCGCTGGTCACTAACCGGCTCGCCCTCTGATGATTGACCACCTGTGATTATAACACTCTTAACGGAAGGATCTGATGTATATTTCCTGGGATCCTCGTGCAGAGTTTGTAAGGCAAGAGTTGCAGTTCCTTGTGGTATGGTGACTCTGCTGTAATCATTGAAAGGACCGTTGCCATTGTTCTGTGCACCGCCTCCAAGGTCGGGCTGACCTGAAAAATATAACAATTCTCTGGTGTGAAGAAAATATAATCCTGATCAACAATACAATTACAATCATCATAAAGTTAGGGCAGATGATTCTAGACCAGTGCTAATTCTCAGGGCAGATGATTCTAGACCAGTGCTAATTGTTAGGGCAGATGATTCTAGACCAGTGCTAACTGTTAGGGCAGATGATTCTAGACCAGTGGTTCTTATGTTAAAGTGTTATTGCGACCCCCAGGCAGGAGGCCAGGGGTCCATCTTGACAAAAGAATAGTAGTAGAGGAATAAGTACTTACCAGCTTGATGGTAAGATGGCAGAGGCTGGTATGAGGATGAATCTGTACTGCTGAAGCTGGCAGATGATAGGGCATTAGTCGAAACCGGCGCCACAGGATTCACATTTAAAGACGGTGTTACCCCCCCTGAACTTAGAGGAATGCTCTGGTAACTGCGGGTCCCTTCATTAGAAAGTCTGTCTTCCTGCCGGCCGACGCCCTCCTGATAGGCTGAGCCTGTCTGCAGTTCATGGTCAGACGGGGTCAGATAGTGGTCAATCTCAGAATGACCTGTAAAGACAAATGCTGGTAAAAAAATTGAAACATGAAAATAAAGAGGGAGACTGTAACCATTTCCCTCGCTAGTGTTATAGCTTGATTGCAAAGTTTTTTTTAAGTTTCTACGGGTTTTTTTTTTTTGAAGATGCGATTTCGCTATACTTTATTACTAAAATAATAGTACTAAACTAGAGGTAAAAATAGTTTTAAACTCAGTACGGTCTTTCGGATACATAAAATAACCATTCTTATGCTAAAAGATGAAGTCAGTGTGACAATAATAATATAAATGGATTTTACGCAATTTTTTAAATTTCATAACCGGTTGATTGCAATTCTGGAAATTCTTACGGCACTGAGGCGGAGGTTACCTTATGACACATTAAGAGTTAATTATTAGATGATATTATTGTCAATTGTTTATTTCACTGATGTGCTGGTAGTGGGTGCAGGATGTTAGCATGTCTGGATGACAAAAACGAGGAGTTGGGTGTAATCTGTGTTGGTTGTAATGTGGTTTGGATTTAATGTGTGTTGGGTGTAATGTGTGTTGGGTGTAATGTGTGTTGGGTGTAAAGTTTGTTAGGTGTTAGGATTAGGGTGGAGGTCGAATTAACAGTGGAGAAAGTTTCTTAGTAGACATTTCCATTGTTTGAAGTGACCAGCGACTGCAGCATTGATGACCTCCCCCGATCTTGTGAGGTTGTAATGCAAGGAGTGACCCACTCATGAAGATTTAATTTGTTACTCGTTACAGTGGAGTTGTGTTATGTGGGTGAAGCAAAGTGTTTGTAGTAAGCCTGGCAAAAGCGGCCCAACCCCAACCAGATGTCCCAGTTACTTACCTCGGGCAAAGACCTGGCTATTGGACCACTTTAGGAAAAAGTGGTACCAGGAGTGGGCGGAAAATACGACGGCCAGGGAGGTTTTCGCTAACATGCCCAGGCCGAACCGATCAGACCAGTAGTGGGGGTCTAAACCATAAACATAAGATTTTAGTGACTCAAAAGCGCACCGAGCATTGCCCAGCCAACTCTTACTTTAACCGGCTAGACCACCACAGGGAATCGAACTGCCGCAATTGCAGCCAAGCCTCTCAGACGGTCACACACCTGCTGACGTCGTGTCCCGTGCTAGACATAGCTGGGGAAGTACGGGAGGCAAAAAGAGCCCCACATGAGACAATTTTGTATGGTACTGCTCAGAAGATGGAGCAGGTTGCCCAAGTATTAGCCAAGGCCTAAAGAGATTAATCTCAGGCCTACAGAATATGTGTTTAGATTTGTAGTATGTCAGAGATGAAGTCCCCATCCCCCTTCCATTCAGGCAGGGAGGGAGGTCGTAGTCAAAGAAAAATAGAAGTTGATAACATTTAGAGGGGAATGGGGTGGTAGAAGGAAAAAAGAAGTCTACAGCAACATTTGGTAGCAGTGGGAGTATACAATGAAGGAAAACATGACAAACATGCCATGTGGTGTCGAGGTCCATAATTCAGAATGACTTTTTGTCTCTCTCTAACGTGAGCCCTAGGCAGAATGACCCAGATAATGGTGTGGGCGTGGTGTTGAGTTCCATAATTCAGAATGACCAAGGTAATGGTGTGGCTATTATAGAGTAAACTTATCTAAAAAAATTCCCTAAGGGAAGTTACTCTGTTTATTCTGTATATGTTGGTGTACCATATGTATTATACCTGACAAAGGACAAGTTTTGTTAATGTTTACATTTAAAACCAACTTATTGCCGAACATTGTAGATGTAGGCCAACATTTAGGTGATGAAAGACACAGACACAAAGACACAGACACAGACACACAGACACAGACACACCAGGATGGCAACCAGCACATCATGACAACATTGTAGATGTAGGCCAACTTTTAGATGATGAAAGACACAGACACAGACACACCAGGATGGCAACCAGCACATCATGACAACATTGTAGATGTAGGCCAACATTTAGGTGATGAAAGACACAGACACACAGACACAGACACACCAGGATGGCAACCAGCACATCATGACAACATTGTAGATGTAGGCCAACTTTTAGATGATACACACCAGGATGGCAACCAGCACATCATGACAACATTGTAGATGTAGGCCAACTTTTAGATGATGAAAGACACAGACACACAGACACACCAGGATGGCAACCAGCACATCATGACAACATTGTAGATGTAGGCCAACTTTTAGGTGATGAAAGACACAGACACACCAGGATGGCAACCAGCACATCATGACAACATTGTACTTGAAGAAAACTATTACAACGTAAGAATGCTACAACATTAATTAGGACTAACAATGTATCTAGTTATATATTGACTGGGGAAGCTCAACTAAATTGGCTATATTTGACATTTGATGTTAGACAATTATCATTTAATTACTTATTCTATACTGGTCATATTTGATGTTAGGCATTATTCCTTTAGACATTCTATACTGGTCATATTTGATGTTAGGCATTATTCTTTTAATTAGTCATGCTACTCTGGTTATATTTAATGTTAGACATTGATTATTCGTGTAGTGTACAAGACTGTTTATATTATGTTAGACATTGATTATTTGTGTAGTGTACAAGACTGTTTATATTATGTTAGACATTGATTATTTGTGTAGTGTACAAGATTGTTTATATTATGTTAGACATTGATTATTTGTGTAGTGTACAAGACTGTTTATATTATGTTAGACATTGATTATTCGTGTAGTGTACACGACTGTTTATATTATGTTAGA
>MUZC01000258.1:222237-233011 GCA_002072015.1 Radix auricularia
CCCCCCAATGTTTTCAGTTACTGTTATCCCCCCGCCCCAATGTTTTCAGTTACTGTTATTCCCCCCAATGTTTTCCATTTGATTGCCATATCAATCAGATGTGTCAAAACAGTCAGCTCAATGTGGAGGCTTTGAAATTCAGCAAAGGAATGGACATGACTGTGTTTTAACTGCTTGCAGAGACAAATACAACAAAACTTCAACAGAAGTTGTTTATACTTTAAAGTTTAAGCTAATGGAAAAATAATACGGTATAACACAATAATGAAATATTCTCTATATTTAATTGAAAGATAATTTTTATTTATTTTAAAAATATTCTTTACTTAGATTTTCAACTTCAAAACAAACGCTAACATGGAACCCTGAAACATTTTTCACTAGGTAAGTTTTGTAACAGTGTTCTCTTATAAATAATTGTTTATGGGCTGAAAATTGTTGTAGTAATCTCTTCCAACTGCATACAAACACTCTAGACTGATACCCACTGTAAATGCAAGGTAGAATATTTTTTTTAACTCTTAAAGCCCCATAAGGTTTTCAATAAACTTCCGCTTCAGTGATTTCACAAATTCCAATCAACTGGTTATGAAATTTTAAAAATAGCGTAAAATGCACATTTATATTATTATTGTCATACTGGCTTCATCATTTAGGATAAGAATTGTTATTTTACTTATTCAAAATACTATTTTTACCTGTAGTTTAGCACTATTATTTTTATAATAAAGTATAGAAAATCACATCTTTAAAAAAACTTTAAAACTACCAAAATCTTCGCGAATTAAGCGATAACACTAGCGCGGGCAACGGCTGTTATTGCCGGAAGTCGAATACATCATTTTTCAAGCATTGAAGAGTTTTTACTTTCTGTGATTTTGTTTCTAAAGACAGTTCTATCGAGGCGCGCATTACCGTGCTTCGGCAATAGAGACCAGGCGCGTATCACCACGCTTTGGGGCTTTAAGAGTTAATGCCCGAAAGTCTAGAGTAACCAGAGTAATTTTTTGGTTATCTCCTACCAATATAAAATCTTGTGTGTGTCTGCTTAGTGTATTTATGTTCCAAGAAATTTAAGTATTTTAGGTTTGCAATATTTAAGAAGAATACCAGAAGAGACGTAACAATTTACTTTTTTTTTTTTTTTTTTTTTTTTAAAGAAATCTGTGACTCATGTTTAGTATTACCAATCTATGTTTAAATTTTTAAAGTATTCTTTTCGTAAATATACTTTCTTGGCCAACTAACTTTAAAATTCTTTTCATCAGTCTACTAAGTGGACGAATAGCCTCAGACAGAGACGAAACCGGTGCTGTAAGTAAATGGCTACAAACGCAAGTTTAGTTGATGTTTGATTTTTAGTGTTTTGAGTAAAAATCTTCGGCTTTTGTGATTCAAGAATTAATGTTGGATTTTGTACATACATGGTAATAGTAGTTTAATGCTGTTGACCTACCAATGTTTATTAGAGTTGCTCTGAACTGAACTCTAGATGAAAAATATCACTTTCAATAAATGTCTGGATTAACACTGGTGTCAGCTTTAAATGATGACCCAAATTAACACCTGTGTGAAACCTCCCAATAATAACCAAATTAACACCTGTGTAAATGGAAAAGACGTAAACAAGGTAAGGGTTAGCCTGACAGGAAGTATCAAAACAGCAAACGTTTCGGCAAAGAGCCTTTTTCAACGGACATACAATACACAAATAAAACGAATATTAAAAATGAAAACTTAGCTGCGGTGAAATCCAAAGAGTCTATTTCTATTGTTTTTCAGATATTTATAGACAGAGATCCCAAGCTATTTGCAGTTATACTCAACTTTCTCAGAACTAAAGAAATCCAATTAAGGTAGTTTTGTTAAGTTATTAGTAGAAAAGGTATTCTGTCTTAATGTCCCATTTAACCTGGCACACAGGTGAACATTTCTGAGTTTAAAAAAAAAAAATGTTACTTAACTTTTCAGAAATGTCGACCTGTCGGCTCTCAGGCATGAGGCAGAATTTTATGGTATAAATTCTCTAGGTAAGGTTATGGTATAATATGTAGATATGGTTATGATATAAATTCTCTAGATATGGTTTTGGTATTAATTCTATAGATATGGTAATGGTATTAATTCTATAGATATTGTTTTGGTATTAATTCTCTAGCTATAGTTATGATATAAATTCTCTAGATATGGTTTTGGTATTAATTCTTATGATAAAAAGTGTGATGCTCCAAGTATTATTCCTGTCTCCAGTTGGGCGCCTTGCTTTATGTGAGGATCTCGACCACTCATCATGTGGGGATGTTTTGTTTCATGGGTACTTCCAGCCTCCAAGTGAGTCATGGAATTTATTCTGTTCTGTTGTGTTCTTTTGTGTTTTTTTGTGTTTTTTGTGTGTTCTATCCTGTTCTTTTGTGTTCAATTGTGTTCTTTTGTGTTCTATTCTGTTTTTGTGTGTTCTAATGTGTTATGGAGCGTACATAGAGACGGAGCATGTTAGATGAGGCTGGAAGAACTGGGAAGAGCTGGGAAGAATTGAAGCGACTGGCAATGGACTGTGTACAGTGGCGAGCTTTGACAGAGGCCCTATGTTCCACAAGGAACCCAAAGGACAAATGATGAATGTGTTATTTTGTATTCTATTGTGTTATTTTGTGTTCTTTTGTGTTTAATTGTGTTATTTTGTGTTCTTTTTTTGTGTTATTTTGTGTTCTTTTTTTGTGCTATTGTGTTCTATTGTGTTATATTGTGCTCTATTGTGTTATATTGTGTTATATTGTGTTCTATTGTGTTATATTGTGCTCTATTGTGTTATATTGTGCTCTATTGTGTTATATTGTGTTCTATTGTGTTCCATCTCAAGGCTTGACATAGTAAAAAAAAGGGCTTGTTTATCATACATGTGCGTTATGTGTTGATCCATTGGATGAGCAGATTATTTTTTCAATATAGAGTGGATTGAGGAACAGCTCAGATAAAATTATAAACTTGTTATTTGGACTCTTTGACCCAGCTCCTCCCTTACGAAGCTCCTCCAGCCTGCGCCACTCTGTTGTCAGTGTTGAGGGTGGCGACACTAACAGGACCAGTGGGGCCTCTAACAGCCAGCCAAGGTAGGTGGCAATGTTCCCTTTAAAGCTGCGGGTGTCGCCCTGGGTGGTGTACAACTATGGGCCCAAGTTTGTTTGTTTTTTTACTTTACACACAGACCACATTGGTAGGTGGACTGACACACAGACCACATTGGTAGGTAGGTGGACTGTAACAACCAGATACAGAATTACTATGTCCGTCAAGAAAAACAACCCTTTACACCGGTCAGTTCCACCCACTGATAGTCATTTCAGGTTTGGTCCACCAAAACAAACCACGCCCATCATTTAGTCCACTTAAACAAACCTCGCCCATCATTTTGTCCTAAAAAACAAACTACGCCCATCATTTTGTCCACCAAAACAAACCACGCCCCTCGTTTTGTCCACCAAAACAAACCACGCCCCTCGTTTTGTCCATTCCATTTTTGCCAGATCATCCCATCAACTTGTTTATAATCCATTTGTTCTAGGATGTCATCAGGAGATTGGGTCGGTACATCAAATCGACAAGCACCACCGGGCCCCTCGTCATCACAAGGTCAAGGGCAGTCTAAAAATTCATTATATAGTCGAAATCCAGTTAATCCGCAGAATAACCCAGGTAAAAACTGGACACAAATTTTTTGTATCTGTCATTGGTCTTACGCTCGTCTGTCATTGGTCTTACGCTCGTCTGTCATCTGTCTTACACTCGTCTGTCATTAGTACATCAAGACATATTCAAATTTCATACAAATAAAATTTGATGCTTGAATTGAATTCTAAATAACTTGTTAATTCCTAAATTATTAATTCCTAACTAGTTTATTCCTAAATTATTAATCCCTAACTAGTTTATTCCTAAATTATTAATCCCTAACTAGTTTATTCCTAAATTATTAATTCCTAAATTATTAATCCCTAACTAGTTTATTCCTAAATTATTAATTCCTAAATTATTAATTCCTAACTTGTTAATTCCTAAATTATTAATTCCTAACTTTATTACTAAATTATTAATTCTTAACTAGTTACTTACTAAATTATTAATTTCTAACTAGTTAATTTCTAAATTATTAAGTACTAACTAATAAATTCCTAAATTATTAATTTCTAACTAGTTAATTTCTAAATTATTAATTCCTAACTAGTTAATTCCTAAATTATTTATTCCTAACTAGTTAATTCCTAACTTGTTAATTCCTAAATTATTTATTGTTAAGACCTGGCTTGTTAAATCCATACTTATAAAATCCTGGCGTGTGACATCCTAACATGTTAAATGCCATCTAACAGCTGACACGTTAAATGCCACCTAACAGCTGACATTTTTAAATGCCCCCTAACAGCTGACATGTTAAATGCCACCTAACAGCTGACATTTTTAAATGCCCCCTAACAGCTGACATGTTAAATGCCCCCTAACAGCTGACATGTTAAATGCCACCTAACAGCTGACATTTTTAAATGCCCCCTAACAGCCGACATGTTAAATGCCACCTAACAGCTGACATTTTTAAATGCCCCCTAACAGCTGACATTTTTAAATGCCACCTAACAGCTGACATTTTTAAATGCCCCCTAACAGCTGACATGTTAAATGCCACCTAACAGCTGACATGTTAAATGCCACCTAACAGCTGACAGGTTAAATGCCACCTAACAGCTGACAGGTTAAATGCCACCTAAGTGCCTGACTTGTTTGTGCTCCCAGCTGCCATGGACCCTCTAAGAGTGACGATGCTGAGAGGTCACCAGAATTGGATCTGTGCGGCTTATCCTCATTTTGTCTGCTGCTACAGGTCAGTGCCGTTAGTTGTCAGACAGCAGTTTACAAACACAATGACCGGCTGTAAGCCTCACGGAGGAGGGTAGCGGAGTTAACACTTAAAGATATTTCACAGTTTTCCATCATGTTCATTGTAAACACCTTTATCCTTCCTCACTCAGGAATACTCAGTAGTGGTTCTCACATTATTTGGTGACTGATTTTTGTAACTGTGGTCTGACTAACATCAGTGGTTCTCACATTATTTGGTGACTGACTTTTGTGACTGTGGTCTGACTAACATCAGTAGTTATCACATTATTTGGTGACTGACTTTTGTGACTGTGGTCTGACTAACATCAGTGGTTCTCACATTATTTGGTGACTGACTTTTGTGACTCTTTTGTGACTGTGGTCTGACTAACATCAGTGGTTCTCACATTATTTGGTGACTGACTTTTGTGACTGTGTTCTGACTAACATCAGTGGTTCTCACATTATTTGGTGACTGACTTTTGTGACTGTGGTCTGACTAACATCAGTGGTTCTCACATTATTTGGTGACTGACTTTTGTGACTGTGGTCTGACTAACATCAGTGGTTCTTACATTATTTGGTGACTGACTTTTGTGACTGTGACGGTAGTTGTCATTGGTTTTTCATTGGGGTGGGGTGGGGTCAATTTTTATGAACAGCTTTAAATCTGTTACAAAACCCCAGGATGTAATACTCTACTGGCTAAATCTATTCGTACTCTTACTCTTACCTGCTAAAGATGCTCCTTCTATACCAAAGATTATTGCGTTGTATGCTTATCTGTGGTTTGTGTTTAGTCCTGCATTTTTATTAGAGTTTTAAATGATGATAAACTGTTGCTACAAAATGTAAGACTACTGTCTTAAATCTATTGTTACAGAATGAAAGACTCTATTCTCTTAAATCTATTGTTACAGAATGAAAGACTCTACTGTCTTAAATCTATTGTTACAGAATGAAAGACTCTACTGTCTTAAATCTATTGTTACAGAATGAAAGACTCGACCGGCTGGCATCTTCTCTGGACCAGCCAACACATGGACAGCCAAGTGGAGCGTGTCGCCCTCAACGCCAAGGTGGTCAGCTCCAGCCAGGAGAACTCCAACAGCAAGATGGTGGCAGCCTCGTCTGGGTCGACGGTGTGGTTGTGGGCAGTCTGGGACGACGGCGAGAGCAGACAGATAGGTGAGTGGAGTAGTGGAGAAAGTAACCAGCCTCGTCTGGGTCGACGGTGTGGTTGTGGGCAGTCTGGGATGATGGTGAGAGCAGACAGATAGGTGAGTGGAGTAGTGGAGAAAGTAACCAGCCTCGTCTGGGTCGACGGTGTGGTTGTGGGCAGTCTGGGACGACGGCGAGAGCAGACAAATAGGTGAGTGGAGTAGTGGAGAAAGTAACCAGCCTTGTCTGGGTCGACGGTGTGGTTGTGGGCAGTCTGGGACGACGGCGAGAGCAGACAGATAGGTGAGTGGAGTAGTGGAGAAAGTAACCAGCCTCGTCTGGGTCAACGGTGTGGTTGTGGTCAGTCTGGGTCGACGGTGTGGTTGTGGGCAGTCTGGGTCGACGGTGTGGTTGTGGGCAGTCTGGGTCAACGGTGTGGTTGTGGGCAGTCTGGGTTGACAGTGTGGTTGTGGGCAGTCTGGGTCGACGGTGTGGTTGTGGGCAGTCTGGGTCAACGGTGCGGTTGTGGGCAGTCTGGGTCAACGGTGTGGTTGTGGGCAGTCTGGGACGATGGCAGACAAATAGGTGAGTGGAGTAGTGGACAAAGTAACCAGCTGAGACGACTAGTGGCGTACTTATATCTCCGTGTATTAACCAACGCTAGGGGAAAAAATAATAAAACGGCCATCGGCTGATATTTTCTGACTTGCCTCGCAGGTGTGTTCGACCTCCACGTTTCTGTCGACAACTTGTTTTTTATCGGGAGCCAGCTGGTGGCTCTCAGCAGGACGGGAAAGGTCGGAGTCTGGCATTCAATGACCCAACATTGGCAGGTAAGTCTTGCTCAACAAACTGGCATTTATATATAAGTATCCATCTGTCTTTGGAACTCAAATGCATATTTCGTAAATCATCTGGTTTTGTTCAAATATTAGTTTTCTGTATTTCATTCAATTGATTGCATGGAGTTAGATTACAGATATCGAAATGCAGATTTTTCTGTTTCTGAAGCCAACAGGAAAGTGAACATGAAATAAAGTACTAAACATTTGATGTTCTTTATTTCTTCACCCCCCCCCCTCCCCCCACACACACAAACCCACCACCCTGTGAACAGATCCAGGACGTGGTTCCTATCACTAGTTATGACACGGCTGGATCTTTCCTTCTGCTGGGCTGTGAGGACGGATCTATTTACTACATAGGTAACCTGGTTTGATCAGTCTCACAGTGTTAATAATCTTTAAAAATCCATGAAGTGAATACAAACTTTAATTTTTTTATCATGAACAGTATTTTTGATGACCTAGATATTTTTGATGACCTAGATATTTTTGATGACCTAGATATTTTTGATGACCTAGATATTTTTGATGACCTGGATATTTTTGATGACCTAGATTTTTTTGACCTAGATATGCAGAAGTTCCCTCTGCGCATGAAGGACAATGACCTTCTTGTGACAGAGCTGTACAGTGATCCAGCATGTGACATGGTGACAGCACTCAGTGTCTACTTGACCCCTAAAACCAGTAAGTACTTGGTGACGGCACTCAGTGCTTAACTGACCCCTAAAACCAGTAAGTACTTGGTGACGGCACTCAGTGCTTACTTGACCCCTAAAAGCAGTAAGTACATGGTCACGGCACTCAGTGTTTACTGCTCCAACCAAACTCCATTAAAAAACTGCATTTCATCCTAAACCTTTTATTCTAATATAATCAAAGTTTTCAAATAAATTCAAAACAGGATATCTTAATATGGGCAATACAGTACAATTTGCCTCCACAAAAATTTAAGTAGCAGACTTGGATGATGAAACTGAATGGAAAATTTCGTCAATAAGATATTCAGATTTGATCAGCTTACTTCCAGCCGCTCATGTCTGACCTACTTTTTATGTAACTGATCTGATCTTGATAACTAACAGCAAACTGTTGATTTCAACACATTTAATTGTTAAAGTGTTATTCTGATGATTGTGCAAGTACTTATTATTAATGAAATACCGGCAGAGGGATATTTTTTAACAACCAGTTGGACGTCTCAATATTATTAACTCTTAATGTGCCATAAGGTTTTCGGAAAACTTTCGCCTCAGTACCGTAAGAATTTCCCAAATTGCGATCAACCGGTTACAAAATTTTAAAAATTGCGTTAAATTCATTTATATTATTTTTGTCATACTGACTTAATCTTTTAAGATAAGAATGGTTATTTTATGTATCCGAAAGACCGTTTTGAGTTTAAAACTATTTTTAACTGTAGTTTAGTACTATTATTTTAGTAATAAAGTATAGCAAAATCGCATCTTCGAAAAAAAATAGTAAAAACTTCCAAAAAACATCGCGAATCGAGCGATAACACTAGCGAGGTAAACAGTCGCCATTGCCAGAAGTCGAAAACATCGTTCATCCCACACTGAATAGTTTTTATTTTCTGTAATTTCGTTCTAAAGAGAGTTCTATCGAGTCGCGCATTACCGCTCTTTGGTACAAAACGGTAAACCGCAGATTACCGCGCTTTGGTACATTAAGAGTTAAACCTAATAATGTTGCAGGTACTAAATATAACCAGTTGATGGACTAAAACTATTGTATGTATGGCAACTGTCCATCTACGAAAGACGATAGATTTATCTTTATTATTTGCAGCTCTTGGTGTGGCTGATGAGACCAATCTTTGAGTGGCAGTATCTTCTGCATGTCACACACACAAATGTAGTTGGGCAGTGTTGCCTGGCCTTTCTCCTCGCTCTTTTTCCAGCTGCTTCTTCCCCAGATTGCTCCTCTGCTCTTAGTGATCCTTCTTTCACTATAGCCCGCCATATGGTCCTTTCTTTAGTCAGGTTTTCCTAGTTTGGTATATCAATGTTGTCTATGTAAAACTATTGTATTACCCACAAAATTATGGTCCAAATTTATATTTATTGATGCAACACTAAAGTCAATTCATCGCTTGTTATCGTTACAGCTCTGAGTGGAAATTGGATTGAAATAGCGTACGGCACAAGTTCCGGGACAGTCAGGGTCATAGTTCAGCACCCCGAGACCGTAGGGCATGGGCCACAGCTCTTTCAAACTTTTACTGTCCACCGAAGCCCTGTCACCAAGGTCATGCTGTCGGAGAAACATTTGGTGTCAGGTAGGGCAAGGGAGATTACTAGGAAGATAAACTATCATAATAACCAATTATAATTATAGTTTTGTTGTGCCAGTTTGTTCAGAGTACAACAATTCAGTTTTGTTTTTCCAGTTTGTTCAGAATACAACCACGTGAGGACATGGAATGTGACCAGATTTCGTGGAATGATTTCTACCCAACCTGGCTCAACACCCTTGGCTTCATTTAAAATTGTTTCATTGGACGACATGGACCCTCTAGTCAGTTACTCGGCAGGAAATGATTTCGGTAAGGGAAAAAGTGATTAGCATTTGAGTCAACATTATGACATTATTTTAATAGATCCTCTGTTTGAGTAATTATAACTACGTTAGTTTGGGAAGGGTGGGAAGTGATGACTTTAGGTGACCCTCATCTGTGTTAACTTTGATTATGAGAGAGATGTACTACCATGGGCTGGTGTGCTAACATGGGCTGTTGTGTGGTGTAGGCTGGTAGGCAAATATTATCAGTCTTATTTGGGTTATTTTAAGTTTATCCTGAGGTCTTGGTCATTAAATTAATTCATCATTTCACAGTTGGTCAAATCTTGGATACACTTATTTTCTTTAACTCATTCGGCATCCTTCCATCTCGCGAGACGATGGTGCATCACCGTTGGGTTGTGTTGCATTTTCTCGAGTGGCTGTGCAATCCTATCCTTGAGTGACAAGTCTTTACCACAGTTTTTACACACGAGTTCTGTGCTTCCAAATGTTTTGGCCTTACTCCTAGCTCTTCTGTCTGCAGCCTCCTCCATTCTTCGCTCCCCGGCTACTATGACGCCCTCTTTGACAACTGTGCGCCACGTAGATCGGTCATCTGCCTTACACTCCCAGTCGCTTGTATGTATTTTGGCTGCTTTCATATCCCTTTGACAGACATCTTTAAATCACAAGCGTGGGCGACCTGTTTTCCTCTTTCCTGAAGCAAGTTCACCATATAGGAGGTCCTTCGGGATGCGGCCGGGGCTCATTCTTTTGACATGTCCTAGCCACCTCAGGCGTCTTTAACTCAAGACCTCTGGCAAACACCATGCTGCTATGAAACAAGTAGATATATGTCATAGGAACAGGTTATGTATGAACCTGACAACTTGTTGTTTTGTGACAGATTGTCACTTTCATACGTGACATACATATACTTGTCTATAACCCCGATTGCAGTCTCACTGATATCTTGTTATCAAACAATTATTTTCGTCTACACACAATGCAGTCTCACCCATACCAACCAAACGTCTGCACACAATGCAGTCTCACCCATACCAACCAAACGTCTGCACACAATGCAGTCTCACCTAGGGCTGTCAATATTGTTGAAAAATGCTGCCGGGTACCCGTCCAAAATTTGAACGGGTACCCGGGTTACCCGTTCAAAATCTTCATAATTTTTTTAATGCCCGCTATTACTACCATTAGCCTTTTACTGCTCTGTTAATTGGGGAAATGCAAATTTTGATGGAATGAGTCAACGGTTGTAAAATGATACTACTGTAGTACAGTGGTGTAAAAACAGTGAGCAGTGGGGTGGTAAGGTGATTTTTTTGAGCGGGGGGGGGGGGGGGGGGGGGGGGGGG
>MUZC01000258.1:238070-253038 GCA_002072015.1 Radix auricularia
TTAGGTGAGGCCAGTGAGAAATGTCATAAATATTAGGTGAGGCCAGTGAGAAATGTCATAAATATTAGGCGAGGCCAGTGAGAAATGTCATAAATATTAGGCGAGGCCAGTGAGAAATGTCATAAATATTAGGCGAGGCCAGAAAATGAAAAAATTTTCTAGAAAAAATTATAACTTCATAACCAATTGTTTGAAACTCTACTGTTTTAATTTGTCATTGTTATAAACGTGCCACTGTTTATATTAAATGCGCTATTTCTTGTTGTGTGTCAGCTGATTGATGAAGATGAGGCCAAGGACACAGGACTAAACACAACTCAGAACCAAGAGAGCAGCGAGTTCAAAGTTCAGAAAGCTTCCAGCTAAAAGAGGCAACAATGGATTTAATATAACATACAGGTTTTTTTTATTTCAACTCAGAAGAGAAGTAGTATTTAACATGGCCACAATGGTAGAGTGATTGTTAAGTTGTGTAACATTCATGATTGGCTCATAAAGACGCTTTAAAATGTCTTGACTGTTTTAATGAACATAACAAATGTTTGCCAATAGCAATAAAAAAAAAGTATTCGCTTGAAATTTCAGTGGCTGACTAGACCTGAAAATAATTTATATGCAATTAATCTGTTGTCAAACGTAGATCACATCAGGGTTATTTATATGTGTTGATAATTGATAATGTGCAATTCTTGCAAAAATGTATTCCTAAAATTAAAGTAATTAATTCAAATGTAAATACTTGTTTTTGTTCATTTGGAAGTCTGTGCAATTCTGCCCAAGTGAACTTTAAATTAATTTATTGAATACAATTATAATGTTTTTCTTTTATGTTAATACAACTTTATCATCTTTTAAATGCTGGTGTTTTAAAAGGTGTTTAGAAGACCAGGTCAGCTGTCTGAAGATGACCAGTTGACCACAGGGTCTATGAGAATGAGAGCTTGACCAGGGTTTTTATAGGACAGAACAGGGTTAAACTGATTCTTTTAATGTTTCTGTTATTTTTGTACACCATGGCTGGGCCTGATTTAGTGTGTTATTTTTGACACCTATTCCACACCATGGCTAGGCCTGATCTAGTCTCTTATTTTTGACTATTTCACACCATGGCTAGGCCTGATCGGTGTTGTTATTTTTGACACCTATATCACACCATGGCTAGGCCTGATCTAGTCTGTGTTTTGTGTCAAGCAAACCAAACTGGGATTGTTGCACACACATTTTTTATAGCTGGTGCAGAACTCCTGGCCGACTCTGATTGCTTTTTTCAATTGTCATGATTTTTCCATGTAAATATTTTTTTTCATTTACTCAAGCTAACCAAGGTTGAATTTGGCGTCTGCCCACAGAAAACTAGATAATAAAAAAATTAATTTTTGTGTTTAACATCTTCTTATAATAAAAAAATTTTTTTCTTAATAGTAGTAAGTCATCATGAGCATCATTTAAATCAGTTGTACAAAAGCATAATTTTTATAACATAACAAATGACTTCAGGGCCTTCATTCATACTGGAGTAACAAATCCATTTTCTTTGTTCTCTTTTTATTTTAACATTCAACTTTTTAATAGATTTTTACTGGGGCCTTGCTTTGCAGAGAAAAAAATGACGTACAGCACTTGTTAGGAAGTTGGTTTACGGCTCATTTACATTTTAAAATTATGTTTATGCTTCTAACTTTAAGTATATTTTCCACCAGCAGCATAAACCTTGTGTAAAAATCCATCTATTTATCATTCATTAAATTAAAATTTGATGTCAAGTGACCATTGTTTTCAAATATTTTTATAATAATGCTAACAATTTACGTGAGGTTTCTCAATGCACACTCAAGCAACATCTGCGCACCACAAAAATCAACCTATCAACATCTGCTCACCACAACAACCAACCAATCAACATATGCCTACCACAACAATCAACATCTGCCCACCACAACAATCAACCAATCAACATCTTCCCAACACATCATGAAAATATCTTCACCAGAACTTAAGTGTATCAAGGTACAACAAATAATTCCTCTTTGTTTTAGGCTTTTAATAAAGCTTGCAAGAACGTCTCACCTTGTTAATGTTGACTTTTAAATTAAATTAACCACATGTAACATATCAATAAAAACCTGATCCAGAACTAAAGCATAACATTCAGACTGTGAAACTATCTGTCGGTGAAATTAAACATATTGCCAAACTTCCCCGTCGCTCCCTGTTGGAACTGTCGCATCATGCTCTGTAAGCCTTGCATGCCACCTGAGTTATGGGAAAGATCATTTGTTCAAGTCACACAGAATATTTGAAAACATCATTTTATGATACTGATACTGTATCTGTATAAAACTTTATTCCTTCATTTCAAGTATCATTTTATGATACTGATACTATATCTGTATAAAACTTTATTCCTTAATTTCAAGTATCATTTTATGATATTGATACTGTATCTGTATAAAACTTTATTCCTACATTTCAAGTATCATTTTATGATACTACTACTATATCTATATAAAACTTTATTTCTACATTTGGAGTAAACTGTTAAAAGTCAATTATTACAACTAACATCATTTTATGATACTGATACTATATCCATATAAAACTTTATTCCTACATTTCAAGTAAACTGTTAAAAGACATTATTACAACTAACAACATTGTGAAATTTTCCAAATTAAAATATTTTAATCCAATTATTTGCCAGCCAGTTAGACAGAAGTCTGAGAGAAGATTCATTTTTAAATCTCTAATATATTTGAAACTTGTTAAGTCAAACTATTATCAGCAGTGCACAGGGCTGTTTAGTAGAAAGTGGCTTTGCGGCGATCTAAACTATATGGACTCGTAAGCTTTGCCGTGGTGGCGCCAAAGTGATACTATGTTGATAGCGAGTCACAGTAGGTCACAGTAGGGAAATTCCACACCTCCCTCGGGAGGCACACTTTAGTGGGAGGCGTTTTCGGCCCAGTGCCCTGGACGCCCAGGTGCCCGCTTGTAGCAGCGACCGCTCCGGGGGGGCTTCTCAGTCTTTACGTCCCTTAGGGGGCCAGAGGGCTGAGGGGGTTTTCCGGGAAGCCCCATGAAGAGCGCAGGCTCGGGACTGCTGATTTCTTCCATATGTAGGATTTTCAGTAGAAAGTGGCTGCCCTTGAGACTGTTGAAGGTTTCGCTGGAACCCCAGTGAAAGTTTTCACGGATGGATCTGCCAGCTTGAGAGAAGGAACTGCAGGATACGGTTCGCTCATCCTGTATCCAATAGGCGGGCCACCAAAGTGCCTAATAGTGAGGTCCTAACACGTGCCAATACCCAAAGCATGTTCTCAATTCTTAGTGAAAGACGCCTGAGGTGGCTAGGACATGTCAAAAGAATGAGCCCCGGCCGCATCCCGAAGGACCTCCTATATGGTGAACTTGCTTCAGGAAAGAGGAAAACAGGTCGCCCACGCTTGCGATTTATAGATATCTGTCAATGGGACATGAAAGCAGCTAAAATACATACAAGTGACTGGGATGTAAGACAGAAGACCGATCTACGGGGCGCACAGTTGTCAAAGAGGGCGTCATAGTAGCCGAGGAGCGAAGAATGGAGGAGGCTGCAGACAGAAGAGCTAGGAGAAAGGCCAAAACATT
This sequence comes from Radix auricularia, assembly GCA_002072015.1. Taxonomy (NCBI): domain Eukaryota; kingdom Metazoa; phylum Mollusca; class Gastropoda; family Lymnaeidae; genus Radix; species Radix auricularia. Next base: position 241,698 of record MUZC01000258.1, read on the forward strand.
TGGAAGCACAGAACTCGTGTGTAAAAACTGTGGTAAAGAATGTCACTCAAGGATAGGACCGCACAGCCACTCGAGAAAATGCAACCCAACCCAACGGTGATGCACCATCATCTCGCGAGACGGAAGGATGCCTAATATTATTATTATCAAGTCAAAATGGAGCTATTTCCTTTATAAAGAATATTTCTAAGTGGGGCATCACATTACAGATTGGAATAGTTTCAAAACGTGATGCTGTGTGCCTGAAAGAAAACCTTGTTGTTCCCAGGAAAGTATCATTGTCATGCAAAGAAACATTTCAGCAAGGGATTGTCGAGTAAATGTTCAAGTCACTAACCCATTTGTTGTAATACTCTAGGGTCCATCATTTTTGCCATCTGCTGGTTCAGTTTGGTGATTTGGCCCTGGTTTACATTTCTGTTCATATCACCTCCTGGAGCACAAAAATCAAATATAAAACTCATGTTCATAATTCATACTGGAAGAATAGTGCGCAATCTTTTTTAGTGCGCAATCTTTTTTTTAAAAATAAACCTAAGTAAAAAATTTAGATCTAAATATAAAACAATAATTTATTGCACTCACAGTTCAAGAGACCAAGGGGTAAAATTTCATATCCACATAGCACTCATAAGTAAAGAACCGTTTATAAAAAAATTTAAAGCGTCATGTTTCCATTGACACGAAACAAACCTTTGAACAGTCCCTTGATGCCACCCATCTTCTTCACCATCTGTGCAAACTTCTTGTACTGGGTCAATAGTTCGTTGACCTCTCTCACAGACACGCCAGCTCCACGAGCAACTCTGGTGACTCTTCCTTGGCTTCGAGAGAAGAGTTTCTCCCCCTCCAGGCTGTCTAATTCTGGAGGAGAAAAAAACACAACTTTTTATCTCATTTGACATTTTTATTCTCAAGGAAATCTTTAATTTTTATGAATGCTTTACGTTAAACACAATTTTCAGGCAAAAATAAGTTTAAAGTTAAAGAAAAATTTATTTAAAATACGCTCTAAATTATTGAGTAAATTTTATGCTGGCATGAAAATTTAAGTCGAAAAAGCAAGCTGGATCAACTGCTACAGCTGCTTTATAAAAATATCCTTTCTTTTAAACTAGACTTACAATTCACACATTGATTTTTAAGGCAATTAGTTCAATAGCATCGAACTTACACATCATTTTATGAGAGATTTACAATTACTAGGAAAAGAAACTGGATTATTTTACTTTGGAAAAAAATTGTTTTAAACTACGATGCACATTATACAAACATTGGCATTTATTTGAAACATTGTAACATGGTAATCTTAAACTAAATTCTATGAGCCGTAATGCTAAGTGCAATGTCTAACTAACATGTCACAAGCGTCCTAATACTTATATCTTGACCGCTTGCTCCAAGATTCATACAATTACCTTTACACAAGAATAAAGACACTGCTTGAAATAAATAACAACTTTAATGGCGTTTCCTCCTTGCCACAACAACCAACACAAAAAACTCTCCACTTCTACACATATACCAATGACGTCAACAACACAATCACTTTGCACGCTTTCGCACCACTAACCAATAACTTTAAATACCACAAAAGCAAACATCAAACACACCACCGTGCGCAACTCACAACAACAAGTTACAAGGGTAAATTGGTCATCCGTGACATAACACGAGGGGAAAATAACATCACATGGTAATCTTAAAACAAATTCTATGAGCCCTAATGCTAAGAGCAATGTCTAACTAACACGAGGGGCAGACAACATCACATTGTAATCTTAAATTCTATAAGCCCTAATGCTAAGTGCAATGTCTAACTAACACGAGGGGCAGACAACATCACATTGTAATCTTAAATTCTATAAGCCCTAATGCTAGGTGCAATGTCTAACTAACACGAGGGGCAGATAACATCCCATTGTCAAATTCTATGAGCCCTAATGCTAGGTGCAATGTCTAACTAACACGAGGGGCAGATAACATCACATTGTCAAATTCTATGAGCCCTAATGCTAAGTGCAATGTCTAACTAACACGAGGGGAAAATAACATCACATGGTAATCTTAAATTCTATGAGCCCTAATGCTAAGTGCAATGTCTAACTAACACGAGGGGCAGACAACATCACATGCCTCGATGATTGTCTCACCTTGGTCGTTCATACTGTCCATGATTGTCATGAGTTTCTTGAGCCTGGCCATAGACTCCTGTTCACTGCCTTTGGTCATGAAGTCTGAACTGAACCCTGGTATCATGCCCTGAGGACACGCACACTTACACTTGACACTAGAATATCACTTTCAAAAATGTCATTCTTGATAATTTTACACACAGATTTAGTGAGAAATGTTTAGTCCTCATTATTATGTGAATGTATTAAAATTTTGAAAAAAATCTGTTTTTAAATAATTGAAATGATTTTTTACTTACCATGATTTGACTAAATGGCCCCATTTTCATTATGTTTTGAAACTGCTCATACATGTCTCTTAATGTGAACTGACCTGTTCAAATAAATTCTTTTTAGTCATAAAATATTTAAATAAATAGAAATGAACATTAATATATATGATATAATTATTTCCCAGGAGTCAGGTAAATCAAGGGGAATAACTTTTAAAATTTATAAGGGAGATAAATTTACATCTTTTCTTAAATTTACCTTTTCAGCTTGTTAAAATAATGTTTTCCTTATTTTCTTCTCACAATTATAATAAAATCAATAGTAAGACTGAAGAAATCTAATGAACAACATAAACGTTCACCACTGTGAGGAAATGGAATAAGAATGTCAATGCCAGTTTGTCTTATGTAAAAACGAGGACACAAAAAGATAATCAAGGGGGGCATTTCAAGGGTATATAGCCTGACCACTGGCAACTCTTGCCACCAGGAGAACTTTGGGAACCTGCTCAACAGGCCACCTACAGAAGACTTGTTCTTCCCCTGCCTGTGGTAAAGTCCCCAGACATGTGGTAGAGATGCCAACCCAATAAGCCAAGCCAACCAGATGGTGCATTCTGATCCACAGCTGCTGGGAAGTCCCATGGACCGAGCCTTCAGAACCACTGGTGATTGTCATAGCATAGTTATGCAGGTGGTGCTTTCGGGCTCTCACTCAATGGGGCTTATTTCTAGAGTTCTCTTACTGTTTTGATATTTTTTTTCCCCTCTACTGATAACACAAAAATCTTTTCTCTGCTAACTTCCTAATTGACAAATAGGCTTTACTCATAGGAGTACTCATCGATTACTGGTATTTGTAATGTTTTTGTGAGACTTGTGGAAAGTGATTTTTTTTTTTTTTTTCAATCTGAATTTATGTTTAGCGTCTTTCAACCCCACTCAGACATTTCTTATATAAAATTTTTTTTTTTATTTTAAAACTAAATATTTTAACTATTAGGTAAAAGTATTACCCTATGTAATGTTTACAAGACTTGCACTCAACGACAGAGAGATGCGGTCAAATGAAACAAATAGGGATGTACTGAATTCCGGCTCTCGCAAATCCGGAATCCAGCCATTTTTACAAACCCTGCTCCAGCAGGATTTCACTTCATAAATGCGGGTCAGGTCGAATTTTAAAAATTAGAACCCGGTAAAGCCTAGAAGCAACTGTGGTGTTTCAGTTAAAGAGATGTCTGCAACAGTCTTTAAGATCTCTACTGATACATCATTAAGTAACACTAGTACCAGATAAAAATGACATCCTATGACTGGAGCCATGGTGACTTCCAGTAAACGGGTTTAAAGAAGTGTTTGTTTCAGTTATTGTAAGTGAAAATTCATTTATTAAAGGATCATATTTAAAATTAGTTGGGCTGCTTAAATTAACGATTAATTAATTAATTAATTGTTTTAAAAATTAATCGATTAAAATTAATTCAATTGATTAAAATTCCATTAAAATTTAAGAAAATATCCTAATATTTTTTTCCCCAATTTATTAATAATTTATATTTTTTGTTACTTACATAATTTTCCCCCATATAATTATTATTTATTTAGACATACATACGTAAACAAAAAGTTTTTTTGCCTTATTTTTTGCTTAGCAGAATGAATTTGATGCGCAACGTCACAAAATTTGGGAGTCATGGAATTACCGCGTCTTAACCGATTTTACAAAATAATGAATCTATACATGGCTTAAAAAAACATATTTAATCAATTAAATTTTCCCTATAATTTGAACAAAAAAATTAATCAGTACCAGCCCTAAAAATGAGTTATTATAGTTCTTATTCAAACAAATTATTGTTAAAACAACAAAATTTCAACTTGTATATTCTTTTTTATAAATTTTACATCAAAAGCATGTTTGGCGGAACTGTGCTCTAAAACCTATCACCTTCAATTTCTGACTCTAATCAATGAAAGGTTTTTTTAAAAAAAAGTCATTTGAAAAGAACTCACCATGTTTCAGTTTCTTCATAAGCTCTTCGTTGTCATCTAGCTTCAACTCATTGACTTTATCAATGAGACCTTCAATATCTCCCATGCCTGTGAGGATAACATTGAATTTTTAAAGTTTATATTCTGATTTTTGGTCATTTAACTCTTAGTGTGTTAAAGCGCGGTAATGCGCGTCTTATCGTTATTACTATAGCATGGTAATGCGCGCCTTATCGTTATTACTATAGCGCAGTAAAGCAAGCCTCGATAGAACTCTATATAGAAATGAAATTACAGAAAAGAAAAATTCTTCAGTGCGTGAAAAAAGATGTATTTAATTTCCAGCAATGGCGGCCTTTTCCCTCGCTAGTGTTATCGCGAGATTTTGGTAGTTTGAAGATGTGATTTTGCTCTATTTTTTTACTAAAATAATAGTACTAAACTACAGGTAAAAATAGTTTTAAACTCAAAACTGTCTTTCGGATACATAAAATAACCATTCTTATCCAAAAAGATGAAGTCAGTATGAAAATAATAATATAAATGGATTTTACGCAATTTTTTAAATGTCATAACCAGTCAATCGCAATTCTGGAAATTCTTACGGCACTGAGACGGAAGTTCTCTGAAAACCTTATGGCACATTAAGAGTTAATACATGATCACAAAATGAACCCCTTTATTTGCACTAAAAACGTTGGTGAAGAAAAGATATTATTTCATATGGACAGTAAGTAGCTTGGCAGTGACAGGCCAAAGAGGACTGTAATCTAGTTGGACAAAGAATACAGCAAATGACATTGTTTGACTCACCGAGTAGTTTGCTGACAAAAGGCTGAACTTTGAAAGGTTCAAAATCATCTGTGTGCTCACCAGTACCAATGAAAATGACAGGACTTTTGGTGGCTGCGACTCTGAGGGCCAAAAATTGCAAGATTTCAAGTTAAAATTAGAAAGACAATATTCCAATGAAGAGAATCTAAAAATATTTTGATGATGGCGTACTATCAATTTATTTTTTAGCGCAGCCATTAGTCATAAAGAACGAGCAGTTAGGTTTTGAAATATAAATAAAACACTTATAACAATTAGTTGAGAGGTAGACATGATAATTCCATCCAGAAAACTGAACTACGAGAGACTGCAGGTCTCAGGTCAACAAGTTTGACTTACGCACTGAGAGCTCCACCACCTTTAGCATGACCGTCCAGTTTAGTGATGATAACCGAGGCTACGTCGACCTTGTCCTTGAATGCTTTGGCCTGGACACAAGGAGTGAGTGGAATGCATGGACAGAGGCAGTAAAAACAATTGTTTGAGAGTTAACTCTTAATGTGTTAAAGCGCTGTAATGCGCCCCTGACCGCTATTACCAAAGTGTCGTAAAGCGTCCCTAGATAGCACTCTCGTTAGAAATGAGATCACGGAAAGTAAAAACTCTTCAATGCTTGAAAAATTATGTATTCCACTTCCGGTTATGGCGGCCGTTACCTGCACTAGTGTTATCGCTCGATTCGTGAAGTTTTTTGGTAGTTTTTATTATTATTTTTTTGAAGATGCGATTTTCCTATACTTTATCATAAAAATAATAGTACTAAACTACAGGTAAATATAATATTTAACTCAGTGCTTTTGATGCGTAAAATAACCATTCTTAACCTAAAAAATGAAGTCAGTATGACCATAATAATATAAATGGATGTTACGCAATTTTTAAAAGTTCATAACCAGTTGATTGCAATTCGGGAAATTCTTACGGCACTGAGGTGGAAGTTTTCCAAAAAGCTTATGGCACATTAAGAGTTAACTTACAAGGGCTACAATTGTTTCCCTTGATACCCCATCAGATTAATTTAAAAACCATAATATTCCTTCAATTTCTCCACACAAATATTCAAGATAAAAATCTTTTTAAATTTGTGTGATCAAATATCACAACCTTCCCTCTTCTAGATAAATTGGACCTTCTTGACATCGTCAAATACTTTACTAGGCCAAACCTGGAATGTCTCAGAGGAAAACCTTGACATTTGATCAACTTTGGGACACCCTCCCCCCCCCCCCCCCCCCCCCCACTTTTCCTCTGTTCAACTGAAATAGCCTTATCAGTTTATCTAATTTTTTAATTAATGTTGTGTTTTTTTTTTAAATAGTTATTTCATTTGACTACGCACCTGGGACTCGCAAGCTTGACCAATAGTAGCGTCCATCACAAAAATAATATTGTCTGGTTTCTGTGGATGGGCAATTGTAAATAAAATTTTTACAAACTTTTCTTTCTTCCTCTTCAAAAAAAAGTTTCTTTTTAAATATTTATTATATATATGAAATAGGTGATCATGATATTGATTATGTAAAAAGAAATTTTAGTACAAAGTCATTATTTGTAAAGAATGGATAACTTAAAATTTATAAATTAGGGATGTATAATTTAACACTTCCACATTAGGGATGTATAATTTAACACTTCCACATTAGAGATGTGTAATTCAACACTTCCCCATTAGGGATGTATAATTTAACACTTCCACATTAGGGATGTATAATTATAATTTAACACTTCCACATTAGGGATGTGTAATTCAACACTTCCCCATTAGGGATGTATAATTTAACGCTTCCACATTAGGGATGTATGATTTAACACTTCCACATTAGGGATGTATAACTGAGAACTTGTGTTAGTAAATAAGGGATGGATTACTGACCACAGCCTGTTCCACTTGCAACATTTCTTCAAACAGAGAATCTTGTTGTTTGTGGCGACCACTAGTGTCCACAATGATAATCTCAAAGTTTTCTGCCTTGAATTTCTCAACTCCTTCCTGTGCTATGACAACTGGATCAATCTCGGTGTAACTGGCCATCAAAGCATCAATTATCAATGAGTAAAGCAACAATTATCAATAAGTATGACTTTCTTTAGGAATAATTTGCGTAGATAGTGTTACAAATGGTATTAAATGGTTACACAATGGATGTTGTGGTGATACAATGCTGTTGCCATGGCAACCCAAAGGATGATATGGTGAAAGATTAAGGTACAAACAATTTAGGTTCATGAAGTTTGTATGTTTTAAATGAGTTAATTAAAGGTGTATTTTTGGTTAACAAGTCTTTTCAGCAGCTCAACAAGTAATGGTGAGTGTTTTATTTTCAAGTCACTTACCTGCCATAGAAAGGTATACGGGCTTTGGTAGCATTCTGTTTCAATTGGTCAAAAGCTCCCGCTCGGAACGTATCAGCACATATAAGACATGTTTTCCAGCCTTTCCGCTGATAGTAGTAAGCCAACTGGAGATATAAAGTTTAGTGGACATTTGATGAATGTTCAGCACTGACATATACTGACAGATTAAAAAAAAACATAAATGATCTCAAAGATATTTTAATAATAATAATAATAATAATAATAAAATGATGATTTATATAGCGCTGTATCCCAGCAAGGAGCCAGGCTCACAGCGCTTTACATGGAAACAAAAAGACATATATAAATAAAAAAGAAACATTCATAGCATATTAACTACATAAATAACAATACGGTATACTCAATACATCAGCTACGCTAATCAATTACAGAAATGTGGTTTTATTATTTTTGAAAATAAATTTTAAAAAGATGTGTCTTAAGTGCAGTCTTAAATGACTTAGCAGTTGAAATGCTACGGATGTGTAATGGAAGAGAATTCCATTGTTTGGCTGCACAAAAGGAGAATGACCTTTCGCAAAATGTTTTAGTTCTTATCTTAGGAACACAGAGAATGCGTGTATCCGCAGAGGAGCGTAGCTGACGACTTGGTGAGTAGACTGACAAATATATCTATCATAAATGAAAGTTGATTCATTCTTGTAGAGCTCTTATAATCACTTAATGATCATGATAATTAAATATTTTTCCAAAATATTTTTTTTTAGAATTTTACCTAATTGAAATAATGTATAAATTTAAGATCTCACTTCAAGTTCAATGAATCATTTTTAAAAAGATGTTAGTAAATTTTGATAAGCAAAGCTATTTTAAAAAGTAGTCATTGCTATTTTGAAAGTAGTTATTGTTTTGTTGTTTTTAAATCTAAAAACGTTCCAATTAGCGTCCCAAACGTGACCTACTTTTGTACAGGTTGTGGTTTTACCACTTCCTTGGAGACCGACAAACATGATGACATTGTTCCTTCCCTTGCTGGGCTGCCATGCCTTCACTCCAGGGTCAATCAGCTAAAAGTCAACAAATTAAGAATTACATCAGGAGCAATTTTAAACAAAAATCAAAAAGTTTGAGTTAAAGTTAGGAATATATTGGTAAAATTTTTAATGTATAAAGTTTTAGTGAAAGTTATGAATAAAGGACTAAAAATCTTTATGTATAAAGTAGGGCTGCGGAAATTACCGATTAATTTCTTGATTAATCGGTAAAATGTTTTACCGATTAAAATCATTTTAATCGATAAAATAGAGATTAAAATTATAGAAAAAATGTTCAACAATTTTTTTAAAATTTATTTAACTTTAAAATAAGCAGTTTCTATAAGGAGAATGATATTTTTAAAAATAAACATTGTTTTTACTTAATTAACAAAAAACGAAATTAAAATTCATTGACATTCAAGCGAACTACTTATAATTAAACATAAATATCTCCTAAAAACTTTAATATTTTTTAATTAAATATTTAAGCAATGGGCATTTTATGAAATTTTCAGTTTAATGACGTCATAATCTTAATTTCAGCTTTAATCAAAATTATCTATTAATTATTCGGTTATTTTTCAAAAGTTAACGGTTAAATTTTAATTAATCGATAACAGCCCTAGTATAAAGTTTTAGTTAATGTTATGAACATAATAGGACTAAAAATTTTAATGTATAAAGTTTGAGTTATGAACAAAGGACAGGACTAAAATTTTTAATGTATAAAGTTTGAGTTAAAGTTATGAACTTAGGACTAAAATTTCCAGCAATACACCAATCCCGCTCTCATTTATTTGACTACATCTGTTACATGAAGATTTGTTAGTTCTCATCCAGGAGACGTGGTGAGTTAAAATCTTAAATTTGCAAACCTTGACAAGCTCTTTGAAGACAGCCGACTGAATCATTCTGCGCTTGTTTAGGCCCCCAGCCATCTCATCAAAGTCAATCACAGATCTGCGAATATCAAACTGTAGTTAGTTAAAACATATCAAACTGTAGTTAGTTAAAACATATCATACTGTAGTTAGTTAAAATATATCATACTGTAGTTAGTTAAAACATATCATACTGTAGTTAGTTAAAACATATCATACTGTAGTTAGTTAAAACATATCATACTGTAGTTAGTTAAAACATATCATACTTTGTTAGTTAAAACATATCATACTTTGTTAGTTAAAACATATCATACTTTGTTAGTTAAAACAAATCATACTGTAGTTAGTTAAAACATATCATACTGTAGTTAGTTAAAACATATCATACTGTAGTTAGTTAAAACATAGAACATTCGTCAGCGTTATCAAAAAGTAGAAAAAACAATATAAATGAGTTGTTTTTTCTCCTAGTATTTAAATTGTTTTTTTTTTAATGTGTCCTATCATTAGCAATGAATAAATGATAGCATATTGATAACACTTTTTAATAACAAATTGGAAAGAGTTAGCTAATTGAGACAAGGGAGCATGAGATTTTAACTCACCTGACATTTTCTCTGAGTTGTTTGACCAATCGTATATTGACGTCTGCCTCTAAGAGAGCTGCGCATATCTCCTTGAGCATGCTGTTGAGCACCTAATTTTAAATATTTTAGAAACAAGTAATATATTGTTTAAAACAAACTATACACTGTAAACAAAGAAGTAGTTTACTGAGTTCTTTAAATAACTGTTAATTAAATTTTTTTAATGAAATATTTTCCTTCATAATAAAAAAAAACACAATATATTAAAGATATTTTTTATTACTCTACTTTTTGCATACCTCTTCATTAATGATTGTTGCATTGCTCAGCGATTTAAGGGCAGAAGTGATCTTTCTACCCAAGTCTGCTAACACCATTTTGATTTAAGTCTGAAGCTTTTAAATATGAGAAAATTACAACTCCTGATTTTATGACCTGTTGCAAAAGAAGGAGAGAAGAGAAAACTATTAACATATCCACTAATATAGTTAATAATACATGAAGCTAATACATGTCCATAATTTGTTGGTAACATATCCACACCATTTTTCACTTTCTATTCTGATTCTCTTTTCTTGGCTAGAATCTTCAAAAAATAAACATTTTTTTTAAAGTCATAAACTGAGATACTAACTAAGTCAAAAATAAACTCACTTACTGATTAATTGAAGTATACTATAAAAGAAAACTATACAAATACAATAGTAAGAAATAAAAAATATTAATATATGATTTATTATGTTTAGGGCTGTAGTCTGTAGTCTTTGTAGTATTAAAATTAACTTGCTAAAAATTTCACAAGTAATAGTAATAGAAAATAAGAATATTTGAATTTGTAAAAGTAAAACGTTGCTATAGAAAATATAGATGGTTTTGGTGGACAAGGTAATCTAAGGTATGAATTTAACATAGACATAAGGTTAACTTTAAAAAAAACAAAAACAACTAAAGGTTGGGACAGAGTTGGGTTTAAAGATGAAATAAAAATTGTTAAATAAATATAAATGAGCCCAATTGAAGTTGAGGAATATCAAACATTAAATATAGCATACCATAATCCTTATTTATTAATCCAGAATCCACGGTCCACACCTTACACCTTTGTTTAAATTATAGTTTTATTTACTAAATACTAAAAGTAATAGTAATATAAAAAATTAATTAAATTATAGGATGTGGCTAGCGCTACGACAATTTTGTCGTAGCGGCAGACGACCCGGTCGGATGTTGCTAGCGTTACGACATGTCGTAGCGCTAGTCAGGAAACTAGTGCTACGACAT
>MUZC01000259.1:13060-23986 GCA_002072015.1 Radix auricularia
TTTAGAGAGGCTTGAAAAAGAACTACAAGGATTGGGGACAGTTCATTGCTTAATTCTTTTAATAACCTGGCAGGTAATTCATCTGGTCCAGTAGCTTTGTTTATTTTTAAGTTTTTTAGGAGTGAATGTATACCTATCTCATCTACAGTTATGTTACCTATTTCTTCCAATTTATTTAAATTTATTGAAATTTCCTTGTCGCCTGAGGCAGAAAATGATGATGCAAAATATTTGTTAAGGATATTAGCTTTGTTTTCATTATCATTATAGGTTTTATTATTTGAGTCTTTTAGTGTGGCTATACCTGAAGGCTCCATTTTTTTAGATTTGATAAAGGACCATAAGTTTTTATTGTTATCTTTAGTTATCACACTGTTTATATAATTATTTTGGAGGTTACGGCTAAGTTTCTGTGTCAGGTGTTTAATTTTTAAGTATTTTTTGTGTATCCTTTCTGAATTGGTAGCCTTAAATTTCTTAAATAAATTCTCCTTTAGTTTGCAATACTTTTTAAGTTTAAAATTGAACCAGCATTTATTAATTCTATTTGAAGTTATTTTTGTTGGAACATTCTGATCCATTATGGTTTTTAGATTTGTTTTTATTTCCTTCCATATTTCTTCTACAGGGCTAACTATGCTGAATTTACTTAGGAAATTTTGTTGGAAATTAGAAGCTGATTGGTGTAATTTTATTAAGTTGCATTTATTCCAAAGATATATTGTTCTTCTAGGCATCTTATTTATTTTAGTTTTTATTGTGTTGGTTACCCTAACAATATCATGGTCAGACAGCCCAGGAATTATTGTGCAGTCTACTACTAATCCTGGTCTGTTTGTTAGGAATAAATCTAGTATTTTGTTTTTCCTAGTTGCTTCTTTTACTATCTGTTCTAGGTTTATGTTATTTATTGTGTCTAAGAAATGTTCATTAATTTCTTTATTATTTTGGTGGCTATCGATTGTATATTTTTTCCAATTTATATCTGGAAGATTTAAGTCCCCCATAGACCAAATTACAGCATTTTTATAATTGTTTTTAATGTAAATTAATTGACTGCAGAGATTCCTCATGTATTCTATGTTTGTATTTGGTGGCCTATATAGACTGCCTACAATAAAGGGTGATGAGTTAGGTGTAAATATTTTGCAGAAAACAGATTCTATATTGGAGTTTGGTTGTGTGTTAATTTCTTCAGCTATTAGAGTTGATTTTATTGCAAGTAGGACACCTCCATGATTGTCTGTTCTATCTTTTCTAAATATGTTGTAATTGCTGCTTAAAATTTCAGAGTTGTATATATTGGGGTTCAACCAAGTTTCAGAACCAGCAATTATGTCTGGTTCTTCTGTTTTTATTAGGAGTTCTAAATCTGGAATTTTATTTTTTATGCTTTGAAAATTAATTATTAGAGTTTTAAGCGTGTATTGATTGTCAGTATTATTATTATATAGGATGTATTAATTTTTTAAACTGATATTTTATTATTAGAAAGGTGAAGTTCACTGCTTAATTAATAATTCATGTGTGCTTAAAAAAAATATTCTATCATATTAATTACTGCTGCATTGGGATGAAATTGATGGCAAAAATCATCCTCAGATTAAAAATGATGTGTAAGTCAGTTGATATTTTGGTATTTTATTGCATTGTTGAATAAAAGCAAATAATTTTCAAAAATTTCAATTCCTGGCACAAATTTAATGTTAGTTAATTGTTATATGTTATCACATATTAATAAAGACACTAGTTACATAATCTGAATTTTATTTCTGTTCACATTGAACATTAAATGTTTGCAAATATTTTTCTTTTCTTTTTTTCTTTTTTTTTCATTTTCTAATCCTACATTTTTATAGGTTATCAATGTTATTAACGGCTTTTACTAACAAAAACCTTTCTCGGGTTCACCAGGATAAATTAAACATCTATATTTAATTTCAATATCCTTTATGCCTATCATCCTCTTAAAAATATTATTGAATTAGAGAAAAGCTCAATGAAATTTCACAACTTCTAGTTGACTCAGTGTTAATGTTCAGTTTGTTTACAGTCACTTACATATCACATGTAGCTCAGTTATATCTAGTTAAAGGCACTCAAATTTTTTTTACAATGTTTTGCTTTCAAATGCATAGATAGCATTATTAAAAAAGCATTTTATTATTCTTTTTATCCAAAAGTTTCTTTTGGTCTAATAAAGATTTGTCTAAAATCAAGTTTTCCAAAGTTAAAAACGTCTTAATTAAACTAATTTTGCCTTGATAAATGTGCTTTCGTATTAACTTTTATCAATTATTTCAGCAGGTAAGCGCTGCATTAGACGCACAACCAGAAATTATTTCTACATCCTCGGAAGGTCTTAACCTTGACCTTAATGGCAATAGGGATGAGCCAGTGACTCACACGGAATTATCAGAGGAAAATGATGGGTGGTATGAAGATGACACTGAATCAAGCACGTCTGCTAGAACTTTAACCAGACCCAAGACAGCTATCTCAGTGACATTCACCAATTTAAAAGAGCAGGTATCATACTCACTTGTGATGAGCTATCATAAAGTTCAACTTAATTTAAATTATGCATCCAAATTTTTTACTTATTAAATGAACATTTGTGACACTTAAATTATTTAGCATGTCAGAGTCAGAAAGCATTTTATATTGTATATTCAAACAGACAAAAAAATATTTAAGTGTATATTCTTGATGTATTTAAATGCCTTTGCTAGTAATGGAATATTTTCTGGACATTTTTATAAAAAATTGCTAAAACTTTTGTGATACCATATGATCAATTATTTTTTTTTATTGCATTGATATTTTAAAAAAATGTCTATATCTTTTTGAAAATTCTTATAATAATCAACATCTTTAACCATTGGATCTAATGATATTTAGTTAATTTTGTACTGACTGTCATTGAAAATTGTTGTACTAACTTAATATTTGATTAAAGCTGACCGTATCCCTTACAGTCTCGGGGACAACCCAAGGTATCAACAATGATCCACCCCATCCCGAGTTTGGTCAATCCTCATGTCCAATTTGCCAGTCAATTAGCTGCGGCTGAAGCTAATAAGAAAGGTAATCACAGTGTCTTTCTCTGCAAAAATTTTGATTACATTTCCCTTACCACTGTTTTTTTTAAACATGTTTAGAAATTACACTTGCCCTCAAAAAGATTTTAAAGACAAACATGAAAGATGACAAAATGCTGTTGAAATTAAGTTTTTTTTTTTTTTTAATTAAATTTTTTCACAGAAAGAGTTGGTTTTATTTTCAAAGAAAAAGGTGGTTTTATCTCAAAAATTGGACCAGGTTCACGATCTGAAAATTTACAAGCCTGGAAAGCTTTTAATAAGAACAGATCTTATGGACAGGATATTGTTGGTAGGTTTAAAAAAAAATTAATTAATTTTGTGCAAGAATATACACTATAATATGTTACAAAAATTTCAGCTGAAAATAAAATAACTCTTATTTAAATATTAGCTCGTCCAAAGAAACAATCCAATGAAACTTAATTAATTTAGTCAGGGGAAAGTTGTTGTTTAATTTGATTATCTTTTATTAAAATCTGATTCACTTTACAGTTACTTCTCTTTCACAGGAAAATTAAATTTTGTTGGTCGAAGTGGTACAGCCATGGATGTCAGATATACAGCCCACAGTAATGGGGAAGTACCTGAGGCTTACACAAATGAGCTCATACATCAGTATGCTAAAGATCTCAATGTTTTAAATAACAGTGAGTTTTTTTTTTTACTTGACCAGAGTTTTTTTGCAGTCTTTTTTCTGTACGCGTTAAAGTTTTTCTTTGTGTAATCTTCAATCTGTTTATATATGTTATATTAACAGTCAAATTTTATTTTAAATTTATACGTGCGCCATATGCTAATAATAAATTATATAAAATTTATATGAACTTTAAATTCCAATAATGATTATTAATTTATCCATATATGATACATGACCACCACAACATCTCTTGCTTCTTTTTATTGTTAATATATCACCACATGCTGAATAAGTTAAATGTTAATATGCCATTATCTTTATAGTAATTTATTTTTAATTTGTAGGCACCTTAATGGGGAAGTCAATAATATTGCAAATGAAACAAATTTGTTTAAATATTTCTATTCAAGAAAAGTGATTTTTTTTCGTCTTTTGTTTGTTTTAAAATTCCTTTTAGCTCCTAGAACACTGGAGGATGAAGAAAATGTTTTTGTTCGACAAACACTTGAAGAGTTTTATCAAACAGCCGATGACATTCGACCAATGACAAGAAACTCATCGAGGATGTCATCATATGCCAGGGTCAAGTCAGCTCCCGCCAGGCACAGAGAATGCATAACTCCTCCCCCTAGTGCCAAGCGGAGTAGTCCCCCACTAAGGCTAGGCCACCAGTTGGACCAGAATGAAAGTGTGACGTAAGAAAATATCATCCTTGAAAATAGATTTTTGTGACAACATCCGTCA
Source organism: Radix auricularia (assembly GCA_002072015.1). NCBI lineage: Eukaryota > Metazoa > Mollusca > Gastropoda > Lymnaeidae > Radix > Radix auricularia. Next base: position 17,546 of record MUZC01000259.1, read on the forward strand.
ATTGAGCTTCTGTTTGTTTTATTAACAAATCAAAAGTCTTGTTAGGAATGAAATTCAAAAATAGGATACATGTTCAAAGTGTTGATCGCGGCCCTTTATGAATTAAATAAGAAGAACTAAGGTTGTAATAAAATAAATAAACAATTTTGTTAATAAAATTTAAAAAAAACATTAATATGATCCTTCACAACAGGAACTTTTCTGCACCTGATGTTGACACTGGTGTGAAACTAAATGTTGTGGTTAATGTCATAGACTCAGTCACTAATGAGATGGCTTACTTCAAAGAAAAGGTAACTCAAAAAAATTCTTCTATTCAGTGGCGTAGCTAGAGCTTATTTGCCGCCCGGGGCGGTCTCCAATATGCCGCCCATAAATGACGTCACGCGAGGGGAAAGGATTAACACATTGACAACATTCAAAACGCGCAACTTAAAATCACTTAAATACATGAATGACGACACTTTATTTATTGACTTTTGTCGTGGCTTCACGCGATATACGATTTAGAGTGCAGCCTTACACTAAAAACATATTTAATGGAAAAAAATTATTCTCATAAACATTCTCATTTTGCTCTTGTTAGGGGGGGAATCTTTGTGACGTCACATTGAAAAAGGGTCTAAGTGTTCGTGATGACCTATGTCAAGGGGGCAGGGGTTGAAAAATCAGCTAAAATCGAGTGGCGTCATTTATGGATGGCCCCTTCATTCAATTGTACGATTTTTAAAAAAATAAGTTAATAAACATGAATAACTAATTTTAATTGAAATGAAGTACATTTTAAAAAGGTGGGGAACATTTTTACCATTGCATGCCCTATTTATGTAAGCAGTAATAAAAGGGGCCTCATAAGATGATATACCTATACATATATATTTATAAAAATACAAGATACTTTATTGAAGGCCACAAGAATGTTATTGGGGTCTCAGGTCCCCCCAACCCCAAATGAGACAAAACATATTCAAAATTTGCACCCAAAAAACATTAACAATTATATGCTTTTATTTTTATTTATAAATAAAGGATTTTTTTAAACAAAGAAATTGTATACATCAGTATGTAAACATTTGTTATTTATAAAATACTTACCTAACTTTAACAGTAAAAAAATGGTCTATTATGTTATCAAAATTTAAATTATTTGTACTATCTTGTTCTATTTACAATATTGCAAGATTTTATAGTCTTAAATCACCCATTAGGGAAAAATATTTCATTTTCAACTTCAGTTTGGAGATGCTCCTTTTACAAGTAAATACACAGATAGCAATTGTTTTAAAATATTCTTAGCAAAAGTATAATGTTGGGTAAAGAATTTTCCAATATTTACTGTTGAAAATATTTTAATAGATCAAGGGGGCATTTCACCCAGTTTTATTTTTTAACATAATGCCTCTTCTTGTAGTGTAGATACAGCCAGGGCTGGTCTTAGGCTACTGCAACCTATGCGGTCGCAGTGGGCCCAGCGCTTTTATAGGCCCCACCTATCTTAATTTTGACTTATTATCCGTATTAATACGTTATCCCTACCCAAATTGTGGGCCCCACGCAATCCTTTTCGTATACTAAGCTGCATAGGGCCTCGCAATTGCTAAGACCTGCCCTGTGTACAGCCATAAGAACCTGGATCCTTTCTCTTTCAATATCGAACTGGTCTTTATCATTGTAAGTAAAGAAATTTATTTGATGTTCAAATTCTTTATTTAGTAGGTTACATGGTATTATACACAAACATTTTCTGGCAAGGATTTGTTACTCATGAGTGCGTTCTTTTAAGATCAAGATTAAAAAAATTAATTTCTAATAATAGGGCCTAAAGGTTAAGACTTTTTGCCATGTCACAAATATTTCTGCCTCTATCATTTATGTGACTTCCGTTAACAAGATCACTAATGTTACTTTTTTTTTTTTTTAAAGACCATGCTAATTGATATATAAGATGTAAGGTATGATTTAATGTTACCATTTTTTTTATGACCAGGATGTGTGCATCATGAAAACTTTAAGAATATGCAAACACATTTGTGACAGTTATGTCATTGTGTTGTTGTGGTCAAGATGTGACATCAACTATTTGTTCAAAGTGATGGGGATTTTATGTCTTAAAATTTTGTTGTTTTTTTCTGTCTAGCTGGCTCCTACACCTCAACATGGTTTCCGTCAGCCTTCTACTGCAGGGCTTCCTACTCCAAGAGATGAGGAATTTACATCAGGTCAAAGTTCATCTGGGCATCGAACCAGTCCAACACCTGAGTAGGTTCCTCCAGACTTAATTTTTGTTCAACATACAAGAATTGAGCTAGAGCTTATGGGAAATCTTTTTTTTAGATCCAAAAAAGTTAAAAAATTAATTCACATTATAATTTCAGAATTCACTAAAAAGACAATGAGAACTGATCTTTTTTGGAAAAGGAATGAGATTATTTATTCAAATGTTTTGTTTTTGAAGGAAATTTTAACATATTTGTTAAAAAAATTTCATGTGAAACTTTGAAATAAGAATAATTTAAGATAATAGAGGCATAATTTTTAGTATTTCATTGAACATTTCAAATGTCTTTTATGATGACAAGTGCTGACAGCATGCCTCCAACGTTGACAACTCCTGACACAAATGAAAGGCAGTCTGACAATCAAAGCATTTCTACTGGGCTGAAGAAAACCAAGCTGAGGTGCCAGTCAGAAGTTGGAATAGACTGGAGGGGGAGGATACAGCCAGAATCTCTGAGATACAAGTAATTTAATGTTGTTGGAAGTAGACATAGCTGACAAAGTGACTGTTGTTCGAAGTAGACATAGCTGACAAAGTGACTGTTGTTGGAAGTAGACATAGCTGACAAAGTGACTGTTGTTGGAAGTAGACATAGCTGACAAAGTGACTGCTGTTTAAAGTAAACATAGCTGACAAAATAATTTTTTCTAAACTACTTGTTAAAAAACTTGTTATAAAATAAACTCTCATAATTTATAAACAATCTTTAAGGATGATTATTATACCTAAAAGATAAGGCCTCTTACAAAGCACTTAGTTGAATTTTAAAAAACCACCAAAAAAGAATTAAGCAAATAAAACATGCAAAACTTAAATTATTAGTATAAGAGAAATTTATTTTCATTGTTGCTTATTCTCTGAAATTTTCGTAGGTTAGTTGAGACAAGTTTTCAACTTATTTTACTCATCTCTTTCTACCTTACCTGCCACCCACTTTTACTCATTTCTTTCAAATTAATGAATCAACCGTATGACCACAAACAAACAAACAAACAAACAAAGTAGACCATACCAGAAAACTATGAGTCCAGTTTATTGTATTAATTACTGCAAGAAAAAAAAATTAAAATATATAAAATTTTGTAAACTAAGAAAACACTTAAGTGCATTGATTATTTTATATTTAAAAAAAATAAATTAATATTTTGTTTCTCTCCTCCTACTAAATTTAAAGGTGGTCAAAAACGAAATTTGGTGTCCATACCTACTTGAAAAAATGGAACACCCAAAGTATGCGTAGTGTGGGCAGTACATCGGCTGGCAAAAGGCCCAAGACTGCCCCCATGAGAGTTCAAGAAAAATGGGCAACTCACAAGGTCATTTTAAAAAAAATTAAATACTTAAACATTTACTTTGAAAGTTGGTCGCCTGCTGTCATTACTGTTGTGGCTATCTGTTACTTACCACTGACCTCATAACAGCTAGTATATATAGAATATAAGAAGTTTTTGGTTAAATTTTTCAGGAGAGTGACAAAAACAGTCGACCTGTGCAAGCAGCCAGCCACAGCACGACACTTGTTGATCAAAATGATGTTAATAACATGATGACTGTACAGCATTTGCTCCCAGGGGATGATGGGTAGGTTTTTGGTATAACATACAAATTTAAGATGTGCCATCTACTACTGCCTGGCAAATTCTATTTACCTTCAAATTTCACTGACCACTTTAAGAAAGATATATGACAATGTTATTATATACAGACCATTATAAAACCTGCTCAAAAATTTATATCACTAACAACGATTGTCACAAATCATGTAATATGACAAGCTGTTTGATGTCTCAGCAGCATCTGGGGGTATACTTCTGTCACACAAATGTTTTTAGCATCATCTGGGGGTTTATTTCTGTCACATAAATGCTGTTAGCATCATCTGGGGGTATATTTCTGTCACACAAATGTTGTTGTTTTTTGTCACTATGAAAATCTATACACTACTAAATTTTTAACAAAATAATAGAAAAGTTTGCTAAGTTGAAAGAAAAGCTAGCATTGGCTTGATGATAATTACACTTTTTTTGACCAGTAAGATCTTGTGCCTCTCAGAATAAAATCAGGCCATGTTAAATATAACTTTCTGAACAATAAGATTTTTTCACTCTTCGAATAAAACTCATTTGACCCTCAGAAACGGTAAGCACTCTTGACTACAAATAGAAAAAAAAATTGGCTTAAAAAGTCTTTAACTTTAAATGTTTATATAAAAAATAAATTTATAATTTTTTTTTATATTAAATTTATGTAACCAGTTTTTTTTGTTGATGCAAAAATTGATGTGCAAACTTTCCATAACCAAAAACTATAGAAATAAAAAGTACATCATTATGTTAAACCAAAATATTAAAAGAAGTTTTTAAATTACAACTCTCTGTAGTCTGTTTTTAAAACCTGTCAATGACTTTTACTTTCATCTATTCTCATGTTTAGGTTGCCAATCATTTTCTCTCACCATGATTTATTTTGACAGCATCAAATGTTCTTCACTGTCTTGTTGCTACTGAACACACTGCATCAATAACCCGTCACAAAATTTAAAGAAAGAAATTTTCTGTTTGGTTTTAAAATGTTAATTTTAATTTTTTCTGCAATTTTTCAGCATTGATCCCAGGGATTTATATGACTTTGATCAGGTAATTTATTTATTTTTGCAGATTTGAAATAATTTGATCAATTATTGACTTTGTAAATATATATTCCTTGGAAATGATTGTCATAAATATTTATCTTTAAATTGTAGAGATTTTAAAGGCCTTCTTATTAAAAACCATTTTTTAAAAACCATTTTTAAAGTATTTTTTGGTTCATTTAAATTTCTATTTATTCTATCTGATATATTCAACGCATAGGATCTTTTTTTTTTTTTTGGGCTATCTCAGTATTAAAACAAATAAAGAAAATTATTAAATGAAATATAGAAAGAAAATGAATAACAATTTGACTTGATCATAATATCCTTTACCAAGAAATTCTGGAAGAATATTCGGAAGAGTTCCGTATCTATTCCTACTGAGCCTGCTAGAGAGTTCATTTCATTTGTGGCCCCGTCAACTTCAATTGTTGGTAAGTGACATATAAACTTACAATTGCTACTACATAAAAAAAATACATTTAACATATATCTCAATGTAGATCTAAGATAGAAACAAAAATGAAATCTTTTAAGTGTGATACCTCAGCCAGCCTCAGAATACTAATCAGAGAATGTTTGACTCTGTGCAAAAGTTTTAAAAAACATACAATCTACAGTATCTTAATGAAGACAAACATTTTAAAGCCATTTCTGTTCATGATAAGTGAGGGCAAAATTTTGTATTTAAAAATATTTTTCTTGAAAAAAACTAAACAGTAATGATATCTCATAGCTGTTTCTTTGGTCTTTTATTTTGTAACTTTTATAGATTTCATAATTTTTAAATCTTAAATTTGAAATTACTTTACTAAGTTCTCATTAATGGTATTTTATATTTTTAAATCCTTTACACTGGTAGCTTTACTGTAGTTTTGCTTATGTGTTTACATGTAAGCACTTGTCTAGCTTGAACATTTAAAGTTTATTTCTTCATAAATATAAGTATAAATAAAGAAAGTGGTCCCACCGTTTCTGTTTACTATTTTTTTTCACCATTATCAGACCCAAACTCTTTGTTTAAAATATCCATGGTTATTAAAATACTTATTTAATTTGTTGTTACTTATGGATTATCCAATACTTAATGGGCATATTTAGCCTGTGCTGAAGGTTCTGTTTGGGTTGCATTAATGTAGGGGTGTTGCTGGGGGAGAAGTCTATGAAAAAACATATCCTCTTGAGGATAAAAACAGAAAATAATCTTTGGCATTCACCAGCTGTTCATGTAAACAAATATACAATTTAACTGAATTTATTTCTTTAATGAAAGAGTTCACACTATGGTCCAATTAAAATGAGGCATATGACTTGGGAATAGGTCAATAAGTTATATAAGCTTGAAAATTTTGGAGATGGAATGGTATGCAATGTGTTAGTATGCTGACTTATTATGTTAGGAATGCTATAATGACTCAAAATTTTAGGGATGGTATCGTGTCACAAAATGTTTGCCTTTTGTATTGTCACAAAATGTAAGTATTTTGTCTAAATAGTAGAAATACTTGGAAATGGGAACATAGCAGCCCCC
>MUZC01000259.1:26150-61421 GCA_002072015.1 Radix auricularia
AAGTTGTTGAGTACAATCTCCAGATGAAAGTTGGCGAAAGAGAATGATACATTTCCACTCACATGGGGGCCGGGGGCCAAAATATAATTTTTTTAAATATTAAAAACCGACTCATTACAAATTCCACAATTCATCGTGTAGGTAAAAACATAAAACTTTAGGAAGTTGTTGGGTACCCTCAAAACGACGAACATATTTTTAAATGCACGCTCATGAGGGCCTGGGCCCAAAAAAACGTGTTTTTTCCTTATACGTGCTATAAAAATTTGAAAATCAATAATTCTCCTATTTTCCAAATAGGCAAACGCATGAAACTTTGGGGGTTTGTTAACTACACTTCCACGATGGTAGCAGGTGAACAATTATTTAAAACATTCTTTACTGTGGGCTGGGAGGCTAAAATGTAGTTTTCCCCTAATATTAACTATATAAAAATAAAAAATCCCTAATTCTCCCATTCCCTAAGTAGGTAGAAGCATAAAACTTTAGGAATTTATTGGGTACCCTTTCGCGACAAAATTTAGCGTAATATAATTTTATAATTTTAAAATTCACACTCATTTGGGCCGGGATCTCAAAAACGTTTTTTTTTTTTCAAACATGTGCTATATACAAATTGAAAAGCACAATTTTTCCTATTTCCCAAATAGGTAACGCATAAAACGTTGGGGATTTTTAAATACACTTCCACGATGGCAGCAGGTGAAATAATATTTAAAATATTCCTTGGTGGGCGCTGGGGGCCAAAATATAGTTTTTTATGCACTCACTCACTTATCACTAATACTCCATCTTCCCGCAGCAAAGCGCGGGCAAATTGCTAGTATATATATATAATTCACAAGAACAAGTCGTGTGCAAATAAACTTTATGAGTGACCTGCGCTGGGGTTGACCAATCACAGTTTATGGTTGGCAAGCGATGGTAGTAAAGGGGGGGGGCAGTTAACAACAAATGCAATGTGCATACCCCGAGACCAACAATGCGTTGAAGATTCTCCCTCTGAGGTTCACTCACGTTGTTTTCATTTCTTAGTGTTGCTGTTTGTGTCCTTTTTCCACTCCACTCTCCCACTGTTCTTTGTACTATCTATGAGCAAGTCAGCTGCATATGCTATGCCGCTGGTTGTGTCTAGTTAAAGTTATTTTAATAAAACTATAAAACTTTTTAACCCAATGTCCTGTAGTAGTATCATCAGGTTAAACCAATGTCCTGTAGTATTATAACAAGGTTAACCCAATGTCCTGTAGTAGTATCATCAGGTTAAACCAATGTCCTGTAGTAGTATCATCAGGTTAAACCAATGTCCTGTAGTAGTATCATCAGGTTAACACAATGTCCTGTAGTAGTATCATCAGGTTAAACCAATGTCCTGTAGTAGTATCATCAGGTTAAACCAATGTCCTGTAGTAGTATCATCAGTGTAAACCAATGTCCTGTAGTAGTATCATCAGGTTAAACCAATGTCCTGTAGTAGTATCATCAGGTTAAACCAATGTCCTGTAGTAGTATCATCAGGTTAACCCAATGTGCTGTAGTAGTATCATCAGGTTAAACCAATGTCCTGTAGTAGTATCATCAGGTTAAACCAATGTCCTGTAGTAGTATCATCAGATTAAACCAATGTCCTGTAGTAGCATCATCAGGTTAACCCAATGTCCTGTAGTAGTATCATAAGGTTAAACCAATGTCCTGTAGTAGTATCATTAGGTTAAACCAATGTCCTGTAGTAGTATCATCAGGTTAACCCAATGTCCTGTAGTAGTATCATCAGGTTAAACCAATGTTCTGTAGTAGTATCATCAGGTTAAACCAATGTCCTGTAGTAGTATCATCAGGTTAAACCAATGTCCTGTAGTAGTATCATCAGGTTAAAACAACTTATTGTTTTGTCCTCTAACAGATAAAATACAATCATCTAAGTGCTATGAGCTGGTCAAGTTTGATGTCTTTCTAGTGTGTCAGGCTGTTTGGTGTGTCCCTTAATTTTGTGTCTGACCATTTGGTGTGTCCCTTAATTTTGTGTGTCTGACCATTTGGTGTGTCCCTTCACTTTTGTGTGTCTGGTCATTTGGTGTGTCACTTACTTTTGTGTGTCTGGCCATTTTAGTGTCCCTTACTTTTGTGTGTCTGGTCATTTGGTGTGTCCCTTAATTTTGTTTCTGACCATTTGGTGTGTCCCTTAATTTTGTGTGTCTGACCATTTGGTGTGTCCCTTACTTTTATGTGTCTGGTCATTTGGTGTGTCCATTACTTTTATGTGTCTGGCCATTTTAGTGTGTCCCTTACTTTTGTGTGTCTGGCCATTTTGGTGTCTCTTACTTTTGTGTGTCTAGACACCTTAAATTCTGGCCATTTTTGTTTGTCTCTTAGTTTTGTGTGTCTTGGCACCTTGGTGTGTCTGCTTATCACCACCTAGGTGTGTTTGACCTCTTAGGTGTGTCCAGTCACCTCTTTGTTAAGTTTTCTAGTGTGTCCATCAACCTTACTGTGATTGTGGCTCAGTTTAATGCAATCTTCAATTATAAAGTAGTTGGGCTTTTTACAAGACAAGAACAGGAATTTTTACCTCCGACAAATTAAGTTTTATTCCTACCCATAATTTAACAAATTAACGTGTAAAAAATGTGCTTTAGCTTTAAAGTAGTGCCGCTGGATAGCGAAGGCAATAGTGCACTCGCCTCACAAGCTGAGGGGAGTCAGATCGAGCCCACGTTAAAGCCACTATAAAAATGTTGATAAATGACTAACGCTAAGAAAGTCCTCCGCTGACCTGGAGAGAGATGGGCTCCACTAGGGTAATGGAAACATTAGAGCCCCCTACGATCTCAAAATAAAAAGAGATTACGGGACTAAAAAAAAGTGCATTTTTAAATATATTTTTTAAATTACCTGTTTGATTATTTGTGTAAATAAAATAATGGGCCAAAATGAAAAATAGCTCCCTTATAAATTAAATCTTTTATTTACAGTGAGGCATTGTCTCTAATAACTAAGAGAGGTAATAAAGCTTTATGTTATATCTAATTGAGGTTGTAAATTTTAATGTTATTTCTAAGTGGTTAGCAAAGTTAATAGTGCACTCACCTCACAAGCTCAGGGGTTTGGGATATAGCCCACGTTAAAGCCACGATAAAAATGTTGACTATTGCGTAAAAGTCCTCCGCTGACCTGGAAGGGTGCCGCTGGGTCTGCCGAGCCCCGAGAAAGTTCCAATGGAAACATAGAACCCCTATGACCACGAGGTTATTGGACACACACAAAAAAAAGTTTAATGTTATATCTATAATTGAGCTAACTAAACTTTTATGTGCAGTCATTTTAAGTTATTGAGGTGATATATTATATGGTAAACTTGGAAGTTATATTATCTGTTAACAAACTCATCTCTTGAGCCCCAAAATATGGAATAAAAGCTCTGTGGAGGTGGAGAAAGTTACCTTCCTTCAAAATTACAGCCCAGGGTTAGAATATTTTCACACAAATACACACACAAATTGTTAATCTGTTTGAAAAACACTTGGTAGTTCTCCATACTTAATGTACTTTAAGCAGAGAGTATCAGGGCCGTCTTAACGCATAGAACTATTGGGCATTTGCCCGGAGCAGAGGGTCCCTATGTGAATAGGTTTATTTATATATATTATGTATATTTATTTTTTATTCCTGTGGGGTGGGGGAGGGGCCACACTCTTTCTTTGCCCAAGGTCCCTACACTATTTCTTTGCCCGGGGCCCTACACAATTTCTTTGCCTAGGGGCCCTACACTATTTCTTTGCCCGGGGGCCCTACACTATTTCTTTGCCCGGGGGCCCTACACTATTTCTTTGCCCAGGGGCCCTACACTATTTCTTTGCCCGGGGGCATAAATGGTGTAAAGACGGTTAAGGAGAGTATTGATGTTTAAATATTTCCCTGAAAAGAATGTCCAGGCTGACCATGAGCAATGGTCACCACCAATGTTCCCTTTAAGCAAGGAGTATTGATGTTTAAATATTTCCCTGAAAAGAATGTCCAGGCTGACCATGAGCAATGGTCACCACCAATGTTCCCTTTAAGCAAGGAGTATTGATGTTTAGGTATTTCCTTGAAATAGAATTCCAGTCTGACCATGAGCAATAGCCACCACTCTTTAAAATATAACAAAAAACTCGTTCGGTCATTTCCTGACTTCATTTGTTGAGTATTCTAACCCGGACCACCCTGAGTGGAAACACAACAGATCAATAATCAATAATCAGCGGCTGGGTGTGATTCTTGGCTCTCTGGTGATTTGTTGCCTATCTTTTATTCATTGCCACTCTGACGACTTTTGTGTGTTTCTTTTCTCCTGGACTCATAGGAGAGCTGGTGTTACTTCTATAGTGTTATCTTTAGCCCATGTTGCGTGTTGACTTCTGCTAGCTTTAGGCCAGCTATGGCTGTTGGTTTGTTTTAAGTTAATGGAACTGGTATGTTTGTATTAGGTTGACAAGGGTTGACACTTAGGTCAGATTTGATTGTATGTTTGTATAAGGTTGACAAGGGTTGACACTTAGGTCAGATTTGATGGTCTGTTTGTATTAGGTTGACAAGGGTTGACACTTAGGTCAGATTTGATTGTATGTTTGTATTAGGTTGACAAGGGTTGACACTTAGGTCAGATTTGATTGTATGTTTGTATTAGGTCTACTGCCATGGTCAGTTTGTATTCTGTCAACAATGATGTCATATTCTATCAGCTGATTGTTCTGTACTATTATACTTGACACATTTATTAACTAAGCAGAAGCTACTTGTTAATGTTTTCAGTAGTTTGTTAAGCTTTTTTTTTTTAATTAATGGACACATGGATGTCATCAGCACTTTAAGACTTGGCTGTCAGTTGAACATATATGTCAGCAGAACATTCTTGTCAACAGAACATATGTCAGCAGAACACAAATATCAGTAGAACATACATTTCAGTAGAACATGGCTGTTTATAGAACATACATGTAAGTAGAGCATAACTGTCAGTAGATCATTGCTGTCAGTACAACATGACTGTCAGTAGATCATTGCTGTCAGTACAACATGACTGTCAGTAGATCATTGCTGTCAGTACAACAGGACTGTCAGTAGATCATTGCTGTCAGTACAACATGACTGTCAGTAGATCATTGCTGTCAGTACAACATGACTGTCAGTAGATCATTGCTGTCAGTACAACAGGACCGTCAGTAGATCATTGCTGTCAGTAACACATGGCTGTCAGTAGATCATTGCTGTCAGTAGAACATACATGTCAGTAGAACATGGCTGTCAGCAGAACATACATGTCAGTAGAACATGGCTGTCAGTACAACATGGCTGTCAGTGTCAGTAGAATATGGCTGTCAGTAGAATAAACAACATGGCTGTCAGTACAACATGGCTGTCAGTACAACATACTTGCCAGTAGAACATAAATGTGAGTAAATAAACATACAGGTCAGTAGACCAATCACAAATATTTCATTAGAACACACACTCATGTCAGCAGAATACACACACACCTATGCCGGATTAAGGGGGGGGGGGGCTGAGCGGGCTAAAGCCAGGGGCCCCCGACGGTTTGGGGGCCCCCAAATTTTTTAATATTTTATAATAAAAGTGTACAAATGTTTGCACGAACCCTTGACAATATAATAAAATAATAAAAATATTATCTATACAACTGTTTGCGATTCAGTCTTAGTAATCGATAAAACTTGATTTAATTGGTTCACTTAGAGAACATATTATTAAATATAGTTTAAATTTTTAAAATTTCTCGTATTAGACAAGTTCCGCTGGCCGTGTGGAGAGAGCACAGGCCCGTGATGCAACCGGTGTCGGGTTCGATTCCAAGCAGTGGATAATTAAAAATTTTCTTTTCACACTCAATTGTAATATACCGCAAACACTTAGAACAGTTATTTCTTCGTGTTGGGTTTTTTTTTCATTATTAAAATTTAGTTACAGTCATATATTAGCTGTTAACAATAATTTTATTTTAAGGGACGCTGGCTGGTTAGGGCTAGCCTAGGGCCACCATTTGGTTGCAGCCCGGGGCCCCGTGCAGTCTTAATCCGCCCCTGACAAACACACACACACACACGTCAAAGTATATATATCAGTAAAAGACTCAGACATTTTTCAGTAGAAAACACATGCATTCCAGTAGATCTCACCTACATATTTCACTTGAATATACACACTTATTTAAGTGAAACAAACATACACATAATAATCAAAATAAAATGCACACAAGTGTCAAGACAATACGCATGTATGAGATTAAAACAATTTTAACACTGAGGCCTCAAAATCAATGTGGAAAAAAAACAATAATGAGAGTAGCGGTTACTTCCTTGAGATTTACTGATAAGTTAATTTATGGTTGACTGTACAAGTTCTAAAGGGGAGATCAGCAGAGGTCCAAAAATTATATGTGGCCACAATATACAGTGTTATCAAATGTCTGTTGTACCTGAAAAGCTCAGCTTTAGGAGCAATACACTCAAATTAACTTTTTAAAAAAAAATGACGATGTACCGATAATGGTGCGGCATTATTTTTATTTTTATTTTATAACAAAAACATATTGAAGGTAATAATAATAACATTAAGACACCTTTGAAACACTGCAATAAAAGGATATTAGGATTTTATTGAGGGACTGTGTAAAATAAGTGTATTAGGGGCTGTCAAGAAGGGGTGCATTAGGGGTCGTCTAGAAGGGATGCATTAGGGGCTGTCTAGAAGGGGAGCATTAGGGGCTTCTAGAAGGGATGCATTAGGGCCTGTCTAGAAGGGGTGCATTAGGGGCTGTCTAGAAGGGGTGCATTAGGGGCTGTCTAGAAGGGGTGCATTAGGGGCTGTCTAGAAGGGGTGCTTTGGGGGTTGTCTAGAAAGGGTGCATTAGGGGCTTCTAGAAGAGGCGCATTAGGGGCTGTCTAATTGGGCTGTCTAAAAGGGGTGCATTGGGGGCCATCTAGAAAGGGTGCATTAGGGGCTGTCTAGAAAGGGTGCATTAGGGGCTGTCTAAATGGGGACCATTAGGGGCTGTCTAGAAAGGGTGCATTAGGGGCTGTCTAAATGGGGATTATTAAGGGCTGTGTAGAAGGGACGTATGAGGAGCCACATGGGACGTATGAGGAGCCATATAGAAGGGACGTATGAGGAGTCACATAGAAGGGACGTATGAGGAGCCACATAGAAGGGACGTATGAGGAGCCACATAGAAGGGACGTATGAGGAGCCACATAGAAGGGACGTATGAGGAGCCATATAGAAGGGACGTATGAGAAGCCACATAGAAGGGATGTATGAGGAGCCATATAGAAGGGACGTATGAAGAGCCACATAGAAGGGACGTATGAGGAGCCACATAGAAGGGATGTATGAGGAGCCATATAGAAGGGTTGCATGAAGGAATATGTGCAAGGGGGCGCATATTTTATTTTTCTATCTAACCTCTTCTGAAGTGGTAGTGTGTGTGTGTGGGGGGGGCTCTTAATCACCAGTGGTTGTATACTGGCAGGACTATCAGGTACATTGTAGTTGTAGACATTGTAGAGCCTAGGGCACGTCATCAAAGCTCAACAACATGTCAGGAGCAGAGGTGCTTACCTTTTCCAACCATAAAGTTTGATTTATATTTTATGGGAGAGCATTGTTTTGTTTTATATGCCATAGAACTGGTTGTGTCTTCTAGTTCTTCTGATGATATTTGTAGGCTTTAAAAAAACAATTTGTAATTCAATGTTATGTGTGAGAGTGTTTTTCATTATTGGTAATAGAATTGAAACTTAGTCGTCATACTTTTTTCTCTGGTATGTTTATATTTTAATTAAAGAAATTTTTAATATAATTTTCTTTTCTCCTGAAGCATAAGAGTGCACTGAAATCTATTTATTGGAATGTATGAACTCAATCCTAAGAACCTCTGGTTAATGAAAGCTATCAATCAGTGTGGCTCTGCCTTATCTTACATAGTAAGAATCTTTACCAAATACTCATTGCTGATTTCATAAGTTAATTATATGGCTCCTGTATATATGTACTAGTTATTCTGTGCTGACATCAATCAAGTCCATTTGTGGGGATTTGTGTGTGTAGAAAAGTTACATCTGCGTAAATCCTTCAGGAAAAACTACAAAATAGCATTTAAATGTTAAATTGGATGTTGACACAAAGATATTAGGATATCCTGCAAACACATAATGTTGAGATAAAATTACATTCAAAGCTGATTTTAAAAATGCATCTGTTTTATACTAAAAGGTAAGGTGCCTTAAATTTAATTATTTTATAATAATGTGTCCACTGATGCATGTCAGAGGCAATATTAATTACGTCTATCTGAACTAAAAATGTATTTAGTTTTATGTTTTTCACATAAACATAAATCAATGTCAGATTATGATGCTATGCTATAGGAAATACATAATACATAAACATAAATCAATGTCAGATTATGATGCCATGCTATAGGAAATACAAAATACACAAACAGATCTTTTACTCCCAACAATAACACATATAGTAAATGAGAGTCTAACATCTGGTACTTTTCCAATGTTATGTAAATCTGCTGTAATAAAACCCTTGCTGAAAAAGCAAGGGTTATATCAAAATAATTTAAACAACTATCGACCTGTATCCAATAGTTCATTTATGTCTAAGGTCATTGAAAAAATTGTCTTAAAACAACTTTTTTCTTATCTTAACAACAACACTGTTCTAAGTCCCAATCAATCGGCCTACAGACCTTCTCACAGCACAGAGACCACCCTGTTAAAGGTAACAAATGACCTCCTACTCGCACTAGACAGTGGGAAAATCTCTATATTGGTCCTCTTAGATCTTAGTGCTGCTTTTGAAACCGTCCACCATCAAACATTGCTAAAAACCCTGCAAAATTATTTTGGGATTTCTGGCTCAGTTCTGGCTTGGTTTCAATCATACATATCTAACAGATCACAGGTGGTATCAGTAGATGGCTGTATCTCTTACAGAGCTGACTTGGTTTATGGTGTGCCTCAAGGCTCCGTTTTGGGTCCGGTACTTTTCGTGCTGTATACAAGGCCACTACTTCTACTGCTCGAAAAGCATTCAGTTAAAAGCCAATCATTTGCAGATGATACTCAACTTTACACTCACACTGATCCCTCTGATATTGACTTCACTGTCCAATTGATGCAGGAGTGCATTGGTGAGGTAAAGTCTTGGATGACTTTAAGCAAGCTCAAACTGAATGATAATAAGACAGAAGCACTGCTATTCTGTAACAATAAATCACGCAGTACTTTGACTCTTCCGAATTCTATTCAGGTGGCTAGTTCTGATATACTGTTCACAACATCGACTAGGAATCTTGGCTACATTATTTCTGACAACATGTCTACCAACAACTTCATCAATCACATCTGTCGCTCTGCCTATACTGCCATTCGTCAGATCAGTTCAATCCGTCATTACTTAACAGATAGTGCAACAAAAACTCTAGTCTGTGCTCTTGTTTTAGCTCGTATTGATTACTGCAATTCTCTTCTGTCAGGTGCGCCAAAACAATGCATTGAAAAACTACAGAGAGTTCAAAATTCAGCTGCCAGATTAGTTCTAAAGGCAAAAACACATGACCATGTTACTCTGCTACTTTACTCACTTCATTGGCTGAATTGATTACAAACTGGCCGTTCTGTGTCACAACTTCTTTTCTGACTCATGCCCTTCATATCTTACTGAACTTTTGTCAGTCTACTCACCAAGTCATCAGCTACACTCTTCTGCAGATACACGCATTCTCTGTGTTCCTAAGACAAGAACTAAAACATTTGGCGAAAGGTCATTCTCTTTTTGTGCAGCCAAACAATGGAACTCTCTTCCATTATACATCCGTAGTATTTCAACTGCTAAGACCTTCTCACCTCAATTAAAAAGAGGAAACTACGATGGTACGGGCACGTGTCAAGATCTGGAGGTCTCTCAAAGACGATATTGCAAGGCACAGTCCAGGGAAGAAGGAAAAGAGGCAGACCAAGGAAGAGTTGGGAGGACAACATCAAAGAGTGGACCGGCCTTTCATTTAGCAAATCTCAGAAGGCAGCTCAGAACCGTGTCACTTGGCAGGAGTTAGTGCGCAGCTCAAAATGGTGCCCCAACGACCCAGCGTCGGGTTAAGGGACAGTTCAAGTTCAAGTTCAAGTCATTCAAGACTGCACTTAAGACACATCTTTTAAAAATTTATTTAGAAAATTAATGAAACAACATTTCTTTAAATGATTAATGTAGCTGATTTATAATGTATTGTCATTTATGTAGTTAGTATGATATGAATGTTTCTTTTATTAATATATGTATTGTTATTTCCATGTAAAGCGCTGTGAGCCCGGCTCCTAGCTGGGATACAGCGCTATATAAATTATCATTTTATAATTATTATTATATTGTGATCAAAACAACAAACTAAAGCTTTATAAATGGACTAATACACAAGTAGACGTTTCGACTAACGCCTTCATCTGTACGAATAACTTAGGCCAATATTAAAATTAAGTTTATTACATCATGAAAAAATAATACTTTGGTAGAGATAAAACAAAGACAAAAACCAAAAGAAGAAAGATGGTTACAATTAATGAACAAAGACACAGGATAGAAGAAAAAGAATGGCAGTATCTATATGACGTGCTATGTCATGTAAAGTTTTATTTTGTGACTGTGTCAGACATGTACCACCAGAGTAGCAGTACATTCATGTTTCCTTGTTTTTCATGATCAGCTGAAAAAAGTACACCTCCTCCGCCAGACGTCAATAATTCACAGCTTACAGAGACAGATGGAATCACGCAGTATGTTCAGTTCAGTTCTGTATTAAAATGGTTGATGGATTAAATTTTTGTGTTTATAAAGAGGATTGCAAATAAATTCTGTCTTCATTATTAAAATTGTTCATTAAATTCAACTGCAATAAATATGAACAGCTAGAAAAATAATTATGTGATTTTGAAGGAAAACCAAAGCAAAGCGTAAGATAATTATATTTATCTGTAAAATAATCAATAAAATAAGACTTTTTAAAACAAAAGAATTGTTCCCTCAACAAAAATATGACTTTTTGGTATTTATTTGCTGTTTTTTTTTATAATGCTCCAGGCCAGATAGGAGGAGACAACCAGAAAACATTTTGACAAACTTGGAATATAATCAAGATGCCTTAAGTGAAGCTGTCAGGGAGATAGGAACTGAAACTAATCAAGAACTCTCTCAACTCAGTTCATATACTTCTACCAAAGAGGTCATTATGATTTCTATATAAATTAAGGAATTTTTCTTTCCACAGTTGAACAAGAAAATATAGACCAGATAATAAATGTATTTATAATTTATGAGAAAATTTAAAATAAAAATAAAACATGAACAATAAAAGGACTTTACGGCAGTGAATAATTAATTAAATTTGTTTGTTGTTTAGTTTTGTTTGAATGTTTTAAATACGTTCTAGCAGAAAATAAACACCAGACTTTTGTGATTTGGTCTTAAACATATTCTTACCGAAACTTTCATTATAATCCTGGTCTAATTTAGACCAAGGAAATACAACTTGACGGCCCTGCCAACAACGTGGTTGTTCCTGCCCAAAAGCCAGAGGAACAAGGAACTGGATCACCAACTAGACCAGTCTCAGACCACCAACCTGAGAAACCACTCAACTTTGTCCAATGGAATGCATCTGAAGACAAGAACTTTCGAGTACGTCTGCTCATTTATGACTTGTCTCAAGCTTGTGTGTTGACTGACTGAATAAATTGATAAATAAATTAAAGGCTTGGTCAGATCAACTCAATGATTGTTTGGACAAAAAATAATCTTATCTGTTACAGACGCTCCTTCCATCACACTGTTATCAGGTTTTCAGAGCAAATGAATTTAAAAAGTTGAAACTTTATAGTTAGGAAATGGAAAAATACCTGTTTAATAATAATTTTTGCTTGTGATTTTTTTTAATCTTCAAGGAACCAGAAGTGATCAATGAAAATACAACCCATCACTTTTCAGATGTCCAAATAAAAGCTGAGAATTTTTGCTCTGAGTGTCAACCTAATATGAAGTCATCAAAGGTAAGTGTATATACCAAAAACCACCTTGGAAAGTTTGATGGCTCTGGAAAGTTTGATGGCTCTGGAAAGTTTGATGGCTCTGGAAAGTTTGATGGCTCTGTAAAGTTTATTTTAACTTTGTCCACAATGAACTCTGCTCTAAGAAAATTGTAAATTTAACCTTACAGGTTTTAGATTTTCTTATTAAGTGTTGTGTGTCACATACTCATTGTGTGTTGCATATGTCACATGCTCATTGTGTGTTGCATGTCACATACTCATTGTGTGTTGCATGTCACATACTCATTGTGTGTTGGATGTCATATACTCATTGTGTTTTGTTGCGTGTCACATACTCATTGTGTGTTGGATGTCATATACTCATTGTGTGTTGTTGCGTGTCACATACTCATTGTGTGTTGGATGTCATATACTCATTGTGTTTTGGATGTCACATACACATTGTGTGTTGTTGCGTGTCACATACTCATTGTGTGTTGGATGTCACATACTCATTGTGTGTTGGATGTCACATACTCATTGTGTGTTGTTGCGTGTCACATACTCATTGTGTGTTGGATGTCATATACTCATTGTGTGTTGGATGTCACATACTCATTGTGTGTTGGATGTCACATACTCATTGTGTGTTGGATGTGACATACTCATTGTGTGTTGGATGTCACATACTCATTGTGTGTTGGATATCACATACTCATTGTGTGTTGGATGTCATATACTCATTGTGTGTTGGATATCACATACTCATTGTGTAAACCATTTTATCTGTTGTAATGACAGTTTACAAATCTGACACAGCTGATTTATCAACTGACATTTCATTCACTTAGAAACAATGCATTTTAGTCACTTATAAAAAATATATTTTAGTCAATTATATATTTTAGTGACTTATAAACAGCATATTTTAGTCACTTATAAGCAATAATTTTAGTCACTTTTCAAACAATGCTCTTTAGTCATTATAAACAATACATTTTGTTCACATATAACAAATACATGTCAGTCAATTATAGCAATTATAGCCCCTGATACATTTTAGTCTCTTAGAAATAATACATTTTATACTTATAAATAGAACCCTTAGTAATTTACACACCGTATATATTTAGTAATGTATACATTTTAGTCACTTTGAACAATACATTTTAAAGGTGGAGAGATCAGCAGGGAGAATGCCCAGTCGCAGCCACAGTGCGTCTGCTCAGCTGCTCGGCTACAACAGGAGATGTACTGATGTCCTACGGAGGGCTCCTCCACTCCGCACCCCACCATCCATACCAAGCTCTCAACATAACTTTACGCAGGAAAAGAAAACAGGCCAGATTTTTGTCGAGCTGGAACATCATGCCCGGAGGACTAAGAGTCCCAGAAATTTCATGCAGAAAAGTACACGTGTTGTCATTTCTTTTATTTCATCATTTTTCATGTGTGAAAGATTTGAGAAGCAAGATGATTTTGTATGAAATTTACCTGAGTTACTTTTTCCTTGATTCTTGACCTTGACCTGCCCATGCAGTCTGGAATTGGTAGTAAATCAAAGTTTCAGAGAGAAAATGAAAAATTTTTCCCTAGAAAATAAATGAACATTTTTTTGTCTTATGTTTGCAGTTGAAGGCTTGCGTAGTACGGACACTTTCAATCGTCCTTCTATACCAACTGATTCAAGAAATGATCCCATCATTGGGATGTCTCTGCAGGTTTGCAAGCTCCCTGTACCCAGGAAAACAGATGCCTCAAAAATTCTGTCAGAGCTTGTTTTTGGTATGTTGATCCTTGATGGGTTTGTATTTATTCATCAAGGATAAATTATCAATTTATCAATATTATTATTATGATAAAAAAAAATATTTTTTTTTTTACAGCGTCATTACATACAATTAGCTTGAAAAAATTATAGATCTGTTTTACATTCTTCACAGTTAAATCAAGTTTTCTTAACTTATTTAAAAGAAACAACAGTTCTGAAAATTTCAATTCAGTTATAGAGATTGTGCCATTCCATGTTTGTAAAGCAACCTTAATCATCCAACCAAATCAACCTTAATCATCCAACCAAATCAACCTTAATCATCCAACCAAATCAACCTTAATCATCCAACCAAATCATAGTAATAAAATGATTTTGACAGTGAAACAATACATTTAATAAATGACCATCTACAATTTTACAGCCTGTCCCTCATCAGCTCCAAGTCAAAACATTCTCAACATGCTTGAGTAACCAGGAAACCAACATTTTATTAACATTTAAAACATAAAATTGCACAGACCATGAATAAGCATAGGATGCAATAAACTTCTGTGTAGAAAG
Source organism: Radix auricularia (assembly GCA_002072015.1). Taxonomy (NCBI): domain Eukaryota; kingdom Metazoa; phylum Mollusca; class Gastropoda; family Lymnaeidae; genus Radix; species Radix auricularia. The sequence goes on from MUZC01000259.1 coordinate 40,572, forward strand.
AGTTTCTGTAACAGATACGCTGAGATAAGAACAAAACGAATTCCTCTTTCAGATGCTGATCATCCACGCTCAAAATACTCTTCAGCCCAAATGTTTCTGTCTCACGACCAAAGTACGCCAGGGCAGAGGCCAGGTCTGTACTCACCCCAGAAACAGGTGTCCTTCTCTGACCTCCAGTACCCGGAGAAACCAATGACAGCTCCAGCCACCAGGACAAAGCTCGGTCTCGAAGACCAGCAGATGTCACTGCCGAGAAGTGCTACCAATGTAGGCTTCAACCTCTCAAAGGGTCGGATCTCTGAAGGTCCACCTTCTCCAAATGGCAGGTCGCTTGCAAAAATTGGTCGGCCTATAGCACAAGTGTCACAGGTCACCGACCCGGTAGGCTCATAAATGAGGCCATCCATTTTCTTTATTTTAGGAATGCAAAGATTTTTAAAGATTATTTAGCATTAAATATAAATGTCTTCCATCTAGGCTCAGAATGGCAACTTCATTTAAGTTTTGATGAAATAGTTTTAAGACTTTAAAAAATTTCATAGATGTTTGAAGCCACAAAATCAATTTTCTTATTTTTAAGTACTTTAATTATTATGGCCATTAAATCTATTCTCAAACATTCTCATATTTCAGGATGACCTTCATTTAGCTGTCCAACTTCAGAAAGAGGCTGCAGCTGCAGTGGATATTCAAAGGTCTTCCTGTCATAGAGTTTTCTGTTACTTTTTATTTTTTCCCCGAGAAAAAATTTCAGTGTTGTGTTTTTCCATAACGGGACCATAAGTGCACAACTCATTTTAATTTATTTATATTTTTCTCAAAGGAAAGAGATATTTATTTATCTGGTTTAATAAACAACCACACTTAAGATTTCTCAAAATATGTGTGAAAATATTATAAATCTATTGCATAATTAAAATGCATAACTAATTTTTTCCAAAATTTTCACATCATTTAGAATCTTTCGTGGATTTGTGGCAAGAAATATCTACAAGTCTTTGCTCAGTGAGGAGAGGATCAAGAGAGAAGAAAAACAAAGGGCAGCCATTCAGATTCAAAGGTCAGATAATTATGAAATGTATAACTGAGTATTTATTGAGCTCTTAAATATTGATATAGTCAATAGGAACCAAACTAGTTTTTATAAATATTTAGATACTGAGTTTTAAAATTTTTTTGCAACATTGAAGATTAGCTTCATATTGACTACTATATTAGAAGATTATTTATTTATATATTAGCTGTATATTGACTTTTATATTAGGTGTTCATTGACTTCTGTATTAAGTGCTTATTTACCCTTATATTAGGTTTAAATTTCTTTAAATAACAGGTGTTTATTTAATTCTACATTAGGTGTATATTTACTTCTATGTTTAAAAAACAAAAATTTCCCCCCTCTCCCATGACCTCGGGTTCTAATGGTAGACTTGGCGGCGCCCATCTCCTCTCCAAGTCAGCGTTGGATTTTTTTTTAGTAATATTCATACATCAATATTTTTTTATTGTGGCTTAACATGGGCACACTATTAACTTTGCTATCCAGCCGTCTATTTCTATATGAGGTTCTGTACGTTAAGTGAACATGTACTTTTTATTTATTATAGAATGTACAGAGAGCATCTCCTCAGAAAAAAGGCGATCTATAAGAGATCTCCACTGAGTCCAGAAATTGTTCAGTGGTCAAAAGACATCAAAGGGATCCAGACAGAGAAGGCGGCAAAGAGGCAAATGAAGATGGCAAACTTGGCTAATGAGTGAGCCCCAATAGTTTTTTTTGTCTCTCTTTTTTAAAACTTAACATGACATTGATCAACATGTCAAAGAAATTATTGATTCTAATAAACGCTGTCCACCAATGCTTAACCATTTATATCCCATGGATATGGAATTACTTCCCTGGTGTCACTAGAACGTGTTTTTAAACAGGATTGATGCTTCTATTATTATTTTTTTTTGTGTTATCCAGAAACTTTTTCTGTGAAATTGGTAGTTATCAGTGGCTGCTTTGTTAAAAAATTAGTTTTTTACCATTGTTAATGGCAGCAATTCAAGTGTTTTTTTCCCGTTTTTTATGCTATACTTTATTTTTTAGGTTATTAATTGCAATCTTCAAAATTAATTTTTTTTTTTTTGGATAACTAAATATTATATACTACCATGTATATCTGTACTACCATGTATAAGTTATTTTCTCCTTTTTTAAATATTTAATTTAATTAGAGTTTTTTTATAATGATAAAAAGCAATTACATTTGCCATGAAGATACTCAATATATTTGTTTAAATTACAGAATAAATTCAAATGAAAAAGAAGCCAAAAGCAAAATCTCTTCTATTGGTCCACATGTTGAAATTTATGAGTAAGTTCAAACAGATTTTTAAAAAATATTTGGTCATATTTTCTACAAAGAGGCTGTAGGGTGCCTACGGTGCCCACTTTTTTCAAAAGCCCAAGTAACTTATTCTTTGATAAATATAAAATTTTAAACTTTCTGAAATAAACACAAAGTATTTTATAACACGGACATGGTGATCGTGTGCCAGGGGGCTCAACTAGCGTACTGATTTCAAGAGTTTGAATCCATGCGAAGGCAAGGTTTTGTTCCCAGGGCCTAGGGCATCCCTGAGTCACCCAGTTCCGAATGGGTACCTAACAATAGTTAGGCAGCTGGGTAATGCGTGGAACCCTCATAGCCGTGGCTTGTGACAGCTGCATCACTTGCCAACAGATCATCTGTCATGGTCTGTGGACGCTATTATCTTCTGCATAGAAGGAGCATCTGTATATCTAAGATAAGATAATTATAAATCTTCAAATCCTCTTTTTACATTGTTCCCTTTTCTAAGATTAAAATGTAATCTCAAACAATTACATCGTTTAATATTTTACCGCCAGAAACACCACACTCTCTGTTAAACTTGAAACCAAATTGATACCTTGCAACTGCTACCGTTACAGACTGTTGTACTATGTCCCTCAGTGTTAAGGAGCCAGTGACTTGGTCTTTTATATTGTTTATTATATTTTTATTTGGAAATATTAAATAAAAAATTTACTTTGGTATAGTATCTCCTATAGGTGTTGTCAAGTTTCAAAAAGATAATATATCTTTAATATAGATAATATATAAAGATTATATATCATTTAAAAGTAATGGATTTTTTCTAACATAAACTGACTTAGTATAGTTGAACTCGGTTGTGTCCCCTCCCTAAGAGACTGCCAACAAGTGGCAGGATAACTGATGGTAGAAATATATTTAAATGAGCTTGAATTTTTTTTTATTCACATGATGTGAGTAAATAAATGAAAATGTGCGTGCACCTGTTTTTGTTTATGGGATTTGTTTGATGCAGAGATCCTTATGCTATAAAAATGTACATATATGTGTGCCCACAACAAAAGGCACACCATAGATCAATGTTCCCTTTAATTTACCAACGCCGTACAGCAGTTTAGAATTACCATGCAGCAAACTTTGTTAAATTATTGCACAAAAATAGATTCTGCGCAACTATGCACACAAGTTTTTTTACTTGTGACCAATGAACCTTAGAGGGAAAATCACCAGAGACTTAGGTCTACCAGTACAAAAAACCACTTCCACTTAACAACGACAACTTAAAGGGGTTGGGAAGTCAACCAAGGTTGAGGTAAATGGGTTCAATTGAAAATGAATTCAGAATGTGTGATGCCTGTCTATAGATAATTCACAAAAACATTTTTCCTCATTCAACTGAAGCATCTATCACCCCAAACGTGTCGGCCCAACCATGAAAGAACTCAACCAAGCAGCCACAAAGATACAGAAAATTGTCAGGGGCTGGATGGTCAGGAGGAAAATAGAGAAGTTATCCAGGAAGGTGAGTTGTGATTACCTTCTCCTTATTTTGGAAATTAGAAAAACAAATTTCAGTACACATTTAAACATTTTTTAAAATATTACAATTGTTAGATAATATAACTAATTTAACTACTTATATGGAAAAGACGTAAACAAGGTAAGGGTTAGCCTGACAGGACGTAACAAAACAGTTTTGTTACATCCTGTCCGGCTAACCCTTACCTTGTTTACATCTTTTCCATTTACTTTTTTATAAGCCTGATTGCAGTCTCACCCCTCATTTTGTAAAATAATTAGACAGCTTTCTTAAAATGTTATGTTAGTTGAATGTACCAAAAAAAAATATTTTTTTTATTTCTTTTCTATAGGCAACCTGGTATGGGTCTAGCTTTCCAAAGATGGTCAAGGAATATAAGACAATGCTGAAACGTGTTCAGAACCAACATGGAGTTGACAAGATCACTGCACCGTTCAGTATTAAAGAATTTAATAGTTATGTTGACATTCGCAGACGTAAGAAGATTTTTATCTGTTTTTAATTTTTTTGTAATCTGAGAATAATTTTTTTGTAATTTAACTTTTCCTTGCTCTAGGTGCATTTTGAGGCATAAGATTAAAACCAACAAAAAATCTAATTTCAAGAAAACTTCTTCCACCTCCCCTAACTCATACAATTTGTTGTATGTCTTTCCATTTTCTTTTATGAATTTATTTGTTCTGTACAATTTCCCCCATCATTTCAAAACATACAATTACATGGTTCACAGGCTATGAAAGTGTTTTTGAAAAAAAAGCTTTCTCCGGGGAGCTTGAACTGGGTGAGCTCAAATCTTTCTTTAGTGAATGTGACCTTTACCCTTCTCAGGCTGAAATTGACGAGGCATTGGATGTCACCTTGCATGGTGAGGAAATACTTTTCTTAATGGTCAAATACTGGAACACATAATTTTATATAAATTGATTTACTTTTGTTTTTATTGTTGCCTTGTTTGTTAAAATTTCCATTTAAGAACTACTTAATTAATTTTTTTAAATTTAAAGATTATTGGCTTATTCAAATATTTATACAAATAGATGAATTGCTGTATTAAAGAGATAATTATGAATGAAATATTGCAGTCTGCTTTTAAATTTATATCCATTTATCATAAGTTATTTAATTAATTTAACTTGATCTTCATATTTAAAGTTTAAAGTGCTAAAAATATACATTTTATATATGAAACTACCTTTTATTTTTTAAGGCATTGCCTCCAAATATTTCTAGTTATTTTACCAATAAACAAATGATCAAAAATAAAATTTTACAATTTTACGTTTGATGGGCATCATGATTTTTGTAATTTTAAACTTGATGTTTAACTAAACTGTTGAATTCCTTGAACTATTGTACCAAAGGTAAGGCAAACAAAGGAGCTAACCCAGGTCTAACAAAGAAGGAGTTGCTGGACATTGTATTCTACATCTATGTGCCTCCAGCAACAGGCCTGGAGGGGACAAGAAGGAGTACTTGGATGAACCCAATTATTGATGGCAAAGAAGCCAGGAAGCTTTTAGGTTTGTAAAACACTTGGATCTGATGGCATTTAATTGACACTACATTAAATGTTAATTAGTTTTGATGTCATCTTACAAACTAGTGCCATCACTGGTGAATTTTTTTCTTTCTCTTATATAAACATTTCATTATACTGTGATTTTTATCTATTCAACTATATATAATAAATAATCAGAAAATGTAGAGAGAAAGAGAAAAAAATTAAATCTCATTTTCACATTGAATAATTTAAAGCTCTTGTTTGAAAAGAGTTAATTTTGGTGCAGTCATTTGTTTTTCCAAGGCTTTTTTTTTTTTTTTTTTTTTTTAAAGCTGTGCTGCTTTTTTAAATTAGATGAACAGACTTACATTGCAAATTATGTTTATTGATTACTTTTTAAATATTACATTACCAGGAACTGAGTTTGTTGAACCAGCACCATTGGCGCCATGTGCCAAGTTGGTAATTGATGCTAAACGGGAGCAGCGACTAAAGGAGCAAGCTCTTAAAGAAGCAGAAGAGAGACGGAGGATCGAGGAATCCAAACAGAGAAATGAAGAAAAGAAAGTTGCCAAGAAATCAAAACAAGTTATTATTCAAGATTCAAATTTAAACCCTTAAATAAGATTTTCTAAACTATTAACAATAAATTTTGAACTCTTGTTAGATAATTAGGTTTAAGTATCATTCTTTAAAATGTATCTAAGGACAAATCTTTTTTTTCTTTCTCAATACTACTTCCATCTCTGTGTCAACCGCTGCTTATCTACATTCATGTTATTGAAAAAAAGGGAGCAAAGGCATTTTCAACCAGCTGTTTATGAAATTTGTTTGAGTTATCATGTACACAGGAGCGGCGTTTGGGGGTGGCAAATGGGGCGACTGCCCCAGGCCCCGCGCTTAGGTAGGCCCCGCGTTTCGGTCCTGAACATGTCTCGTCCTGGTTAATAGCCTATACATGTAGAACCAATGAGTGGAAGGTAGAACGTATGCTGGAAACGATTGTAAAGAAACGAAAGAGGCACTCTTATAATCCTTTTTGAAGGTCAAATTCCGTAGCGTAGCTCTAGACGTCTTTGAAAGCATTACACCGTTACAACTTTTAATAAAAAGGTGACACGCGGTATTAAAATTACAAAATAATCAAGATATTTCATATTTTTTAAATCGAAGTGATTATTCGCACGGTTTTGCCCGTGCATATAATTTATAAAATTATTCCTAGGGTCGGGTCACGTCGTCGCGCATGCGTACTCCCAGCGGCTGATAAAAACAAAATAATACTAATAACTAATAATAGTCGATTTCACTCGATTTAGGCTAAATTGTACAGCTATATAGTACTAATATTAATATGTTTATAGTACTAATACTAGTTACAATTTAATGATTACTGAAATTTTTAAGTAGCGCTGACATAAAAATTAGATATAACTTTAAATAATCGCAAGCTTATACAAGCTTCTCTAGTCTAATGGTTAGTCAGCTAATAAGAGTGACAATACTGGTTACTGGATCGAATCCTGCTACAGTCTTTTTTTTTCCTTTTATGTTTTTGTTTGTGTTTTTGTTTTAGAAGTAATTTACAACCACAGTGACGATGCATGCGAACACTCAAGCAGGCTTTTTTTCCAGGGTCAATTTTTTTTATATACCCCCACCCCATGCCTTTATTATCTATTCTGTTACTGAAGTTACTCGTATGCTTATACTTATACTTCTTATACTTATACTCAGTTCAGTCTTACTTACACTTACAGTACAGAACAGAGTACGGACTCTCACTTTTTAATTTGTTTTTAAATGATGCTTTGCCATCATAAAGTCTTTCACTTTAATTAATAAATGATTAATTATAAATCATTAATATTAATAATAAATTAGCGAACGGCGGTATGCAGGTCCGCTCAGACTCAGACTCTTGCTCAAATACTATTACTATCAATATCAGTGACAGCAAAATTAGTTTACCGTGTGAATAATGTTTGATATTTTTTGTTCAAAATCTCATAATCATTGTCATCTTCATAATTTGTAAGCCATTGACTCATTGAGTCACAGTCACAGTGACACTGTCTGTCAGTAACTAAATATTGTCGTAATTTATATTTGTTTTATTTGCGCAGGCTATTGGGTCTAATAATATTTATTTGACTCAATTATACAATTAAATCAATTAACAGTAGTCAGTGTCCTAAAACTTAAATATCAACTATACTAATAAATTACATATATTAGTTATTAAACTTTGTAGTTAGTAAGTGTAGATTAGTATTTCAAAACCGTGCGAATAATTATCGGCACGGTTGAACCGTGCGAATAATTTTCAAAATTATCGGCACGGTTATGACGTCAAAACCGTGCGAATAACGCTTGCCTTTTTAAATACCATAGCATACTGGTGCTTAGCGATCTTTACTAGTACTCTGGCCCCGCGGGGTCATTGCTGGCACTAGGCCCCGCGCTTACCTAACACCGCCACTGCATGTACATGGTAATAAAGACTTTAAATAGTGGTTTAAAAACAGAACTTTCATGTAAATCAGATTCGAATGTTTTTCTTAAAGGTTAGGATCTCAATCAATATTTACATCTAATATTTACCACAAATGCTCTTTTTTTATTCCTTTTTTCTCAATTTTACCAACTTTGTCATTTAAATTCATAATATTATATAGAAATATACTCATACTTTCATGACGCAATATTTTGGAAAATCCCCTCAGAGCAAATTAATGCCATTAAGGAAATTTTCACTCCCAAGCGGTATATCAACTTAGCATGATAATTGATATGATATAGTAGACTTAAAATCTTTTTTAACAATTTTTTTTCAAAACCAATTTTATGGTAATTTTTCTTAACAATTTTATTACAATGTAAAATTTTCTGTAAATTGGAAGGCTTTACCTTGTATTTCAAACTGGTTTATTTATTAAAACCAATTTAATGGCCATTACTATTATTATTTTCTGTGATATAAAAAAAAATGTGATATTGATATTTAAAGTTTTTAAAGTCTTTTTTAAAATCTTATTTATTTGTAAATATCTCTTTGTTAAATCAAACAGGGTTCTTTGATTTTATTTAATGTTAAAACTGAAAATTTAACCGAGCTTATAACCAACTTGCTTTCTATTCCAATTTGACATATTTTATATTGTGACCATTTGCTGAACCTTCAACCCAGAGAACACATTGATCTGTCCACAACTCTACTTACATAATATTGTTTCTAATAATTTTATTTTATTAGTTAGTTTGCTCCCAAAAGTGCCTTAAAGCACATTTTGACTGTCTGTTTTATATTTTGTGGTGAGTAAACCAGCAGAAATCAGTTGCCAATCAATACACAAGACGTTGAAAACATTCCTGATGATATCACAAGGTTTCATAAGTTTATTTAAATCTTGATGATGTTTTACACAATGTTCCTTAAGTTCACTCAAGCCTCTTACATGGCATTTCTTCATCATTGGTAACATCAACTATTTGTACCCTAGTGAATTTGTCAGTTGGTCTCCTCATGTTTCGCTTGTAAATTAAGTTATGTTGTAAATCCAATGATCTCATTTAATTATATCCGTCCCATTTCTAACAGATGCTTTCTGTACTTGTACATTTATTTGTTTTAATGTCATTAATTCAACTACTCAAGAGATTAAGAGCAACCTCCCCTTGTCTAGTTCTCCTATGAGCATCATCTTCACGGAGGTATATACAAAACCTCAACTTTTTACAGAAGCAAGAACTGATCAGAATATTGATCTAAGGCCCTCAATAAACAGAAAAGAAAAGCATTTTTTTAATTAAAAAGGAAAATCCATAAGTTATGGGTACTATTATTTAGTGGCACTGTTAAATTTTTCTTATTTTTCACAACACTCTAAATAAGGTGCCTAGCTCAGATTTTGAGATCCCTTGTTAGATTACTCCGGCATCCTTCCGTCTCGCGAGACGATGGTGCATCACCGTTGGGTTGGGTTGCATTTTCTCGAGTGGCTGTGCAGTCCTATCCTTGAGTGACAGTCTTTGCCACAGTTTTTACACACGAGTTCTGTGCTTCCAAATGTTTTGTTTTGTTAGATTATTTTACTGTGATGTCAATCAGCATAACTTTTGTCTTAGGTTTACATAATCAGGACTTTTATCATAATCATAGACAATATTCTTAAGGATTTTGAAAGCTTAAACTTGGTGTCTGTAAACTCATTGATAATATGTTATTCATGTCAAGCTGAAATTTGTTTTCACTTTTGATATTAAAAACGTTAACTACCAATTATTACAGGTGGTAATATTAAGAAAAGATTCAACAAAACAAAAAATATCTGAGCCATCAATCAGAGATCAAATATTTAATACATTCATCAATGTAGAAACATTACACAATGTAGAAACATTAGACTGTTGTGCTAGTGAAGATAAACAAGTTAATAATGTATATATATATATATGGTTTGTGTTTTTAGATCTTTTTCTCTTTCCACTTTTCTTTCGATGTCATCATGGCAGTTGCTAAAACATACAAAGTGAAAATTTAATGAAAAAAATACAAATAGCCAAAATTTACTATTATGAGATGTCATTGTAAGGAAATCTATTTCCATGCTCAACTATTTTGTGCCATTGGTTTCAACATTCAATCAAGTAAAGTGATGTTACAATTGAGCTTTTAAATTTATTTTGAAACTAAACATGTTTTTACCCCTTGTTATTCATAGATTTAAATGCATTTAAAAATTCCTTGCTATTAACGGTAAAAAAATATTTTAAAATGGAGTACAAGTATAAAGACCTCATTGGATGAAACAGCTATGTGGCATTTTTAAGACTTTTTTTTAGTTATCTCCTCTGATTTAGAGGGGGCGCCGGGAAAATTGTTGTTTGGGAGAGCCATAAGCATTGCATATTTTGAAAAGTAATTCCGCAATACATTATGTTTAAAACTAAAAATTCAAGTAAATGTGTACATTTTGAGTAATATCAACACTAAAAGTACAATAATGTCTCTGAATTCTTTTTAAAAACATTGTTATGCTTTATTTTTATATCCAATTAATATGTAGATCAAATGAGTCTGAATAAACATTTTTTTACATTTTTGTAAACGAACATTTGTCTGAGAGCCAGATGCAGCCATCAAAAGAGCCACATCTGGCTCGTGAGCCATGGTTTCCCGACCCCTGTGATAGAGAGTAAAAATATAATTTACTGCATGAGGTTTTATGGAAAAATTCAAAAGTCTTTAGTTAATTAATGATAAATCTGTAAACTTTTGAACTCTAAAACTTGAATCTCTCAAAACTACAAAAATGTCACAGAGCCATCTCTTTCCTTGAGGTGTTGGTATGTTTACATGGTAGTTATAGGTGGTGATATTAGTACTACAGCTTAGGGTTAATAGAAGAATTGTAAAAATTACAACAGCTTGGACGGATAAAAGTAAAAAATAAATAAGTCATGACTAGCTACTTAGCTTACAATACATACAGTTTTTCTATCATTCCTAGTAAAAAATACAATAACTTTAAAGAAAAATACAAGAACTGAAAAAATACAATAACTTAATAACTAAAATGTGTTATTCTAAATAAGAATTTCAGTTGTAAAAAACAGAGCAGTTGAAATTGACTTACATACATAAAGAATTTTTTTAGAGCTAATGTCAACACAGTTTTAAAACTGTTCAACTAAACCTGTAGACCTTTTTGGACCATTAGTGCAAACAAACAAACAAAAAAACAAAAACAATTAATCATTATTTATATTCAAGCAGGGAATGGAACAAATACAATCTTTACTAATAAATGGAAATTTTAACAGTTATGCAAATAGGATATCCTGATTTTCATAATTTATGCACAAAATTTTAAAAACACTTTGAATAAACAAGTCTTCTTGAAAAATTTTGATTCAGATGGAAACACTCTGAGTAGATGTTACGACACCCTGAGTAGATGTTACAAAACTCTGAGTAGATGTTACGACACTCTGAGTAGATGTTACGACACTCTGAGTAGATGTTACCAGCCATCAATCTCAAGTTTATTATTAGATCTACCATTAATGAAGAGGGATCAACTCTCCTTGTACCAGTGCCAATATCTGAGTCTTGAGATTAACCCATAGGGGCTAATGTTTGTTAGTAATAACAAAATCATAACAAAGTAATAAAATTATGGTAAGGGTAAAAATAAGTCAAGGATCTATTTCAATACAATAAAACATTTAAGAGATTTTTAAAATTTGGGAATGACATTTAAAAAAAATCACAAAACAATGACAATGAAATAAAATCAATTCTCACAAAATGACCAAATCTTGACCTCTCTATGACCTTTTGTTTTTGATTCTGTCTGGTACATTAATTTTTGTGAAGTTATAATTCACAATCATAAAGAAAACTCCAAAGTGAGAAGGTTAAGAGATCTAATAATTACAATGATGGCAAGTATTTATGTTTATCACAGTGACAGCTTTGACAGTCCCATTCCACTGTCTACACACGTGGAGGGTATGGTTTGACGGCCCCATTCCACTGTCTACACACGTGGAGGGTATGGACTTTGTCTCTTCTCAGATCATTTAAATGTAGGATGAGATTTTACTATAATTATTTTTAACTCTGTATTGGCAAGAAACAAAATAGTTAAATACTATTTGTTTTCCATGCCACACCTGTAAATTACCATAAAATCTTTGTTTTATATACAAAAACAATAATAACATTTGGCACAGAATCCACAAATGGAAGTCATAAGACAAACAAAAGATAATTATCATATTCTAAAAATAAAAGTCTGTGATGCATAGTTGTCAAGTTTGGGTTTTGGCAATTGTTCCATGTGAATGGAGTGTTAGAGTAATTCTTGCACACTTGTTTGAATGATTCCTTACAACCAACCACAACTTCTTACATACTACAACAATAAGAAAGGTGGTCAAAACTAAATTGATGAGACATGGAATAACATTTAAAATGAAGCATATAGATGTAACTAAAATATTAGCCCTGACATGAAAGGCAAGTGCTTTGATTATGAACATTGGTTCCATAGTTTTCAAACATGAGGATTTGATCATTGATACAGGGCTTGGCCAAGGCCGGCATGGGAATTAATCTTTATTTTCATGGCTGCAATATTTCTTTTAGCCAAATAGCATTCTGGGCCATAAACTGAAAATAAGTTAAAATCCTTGAAGCGATTGTTTTGCAGTAACTATAATTGGTTGGGACAATTTTAAATTGTGGTGATTAATTTTTTAAGGCAATTAAATGTTACAGATAACCATTCACAATATTTCACTGGTACAAAAACACTGCACTGAACTTTTCAGCTAGCGCCATGTAGCCTGTGGGTTGCCCAACGCTGACCTACATACAAATTTATTTAAATTAAACGGGGTCAGTGTGCTGCCAAGGTATAATATTCTAAAGTTTCTTAATCGAAATAATGACATTAATAGTTGAAATGGTCAATTCTTTATTCTAATATTTTTGGCCATGTCATAAGGCCGAGTAATGCGAGTATTTTTAACATTGTTATTACATTATAAACATAATTTGGAAACTCTGTACATTCACCCTCAACAGATTCTTTGCATTATACTTTTAATGGTAATTACTAGTTCTCTGAAGATAGAACAAAGTGAATCAATACAAAAGACTCACACACAAGTTGCTACAATTTCTTACTAGCTCAAGAAAACTTCAACATTTGTAAGCCAATAAGTTCAAATAACACTTTCAGATTTCTCCTGGGATTTTCAGGAATTATATCAATTGCAAAATGTCATCATTTAAGTTTTTACCTTTGACACTAAATATCCACAGGATGATGGCCTAGGAGTTTTATTTTATTTTTTAAAAGTCACCAAATGTCTTACATTTTAAATAGCTAAAAAGAAAAATTTATACGTCTTCCTTTTGCTGTAGGTATACATTTAATTTATTGACAAAAGCATTTTTTCCACACAAAAATGTCTTAAAATTGTTAAAACTTGGAAAGTTTGTTTCAAGTCAGATATCTTGTCAAATTTTGAATATTTTCACACTGACGCAGAGCAATTTGTCTTAAATTTGATACATTTAACTACACAACATCCCTCTGTTCATTACAATAGTTGCAGTACTACTGATGCTGTATTTAAATGTACATAGAAAAATAACAATATTTACAGAGTTAACCAAGATTATAAAACTGATATTTGACATCAGTCAGGAGTCATGCGGACAAGTGTTTCTATATTAAGCTTCTATTTTGTCAATATAAAAGGCTACAGCTTACATACTTGGGAACCCTAATGCATAATTCCCCAAACTAGTCAAATATATATATAAAACATATCATTCATAGGGCAAAAATGTTTCTAAAAAGTGCTTTGCTTGGAATGTTAGTGAATAAACTGATAACATGTAAAAATATTGTAAAATGTACATTTAAAATAAACTATACTTGTTATATTAAGAAATATTTGCAGCGTTGCTGTAAAGTTAAGATAAAATTTTAGCTTTAATCAATCTTTAGCAAAAAATTGATAAATTGTTAAGGACACTTGGGGTTAACTGAGCAAAGAATTCCTAAGTTAAAATATCTTTGAATTTAGAAATGGTCTAAAGCTAACCAATGAATTTGATTCAGTTAAGACATCTTTGATGAGAATATTTTGGCAATTCTTTTGGCTTCTTCAGCAGATGGAGGTTGCTTGTTTTTAACAGACAACGGAGCAGTTTTAATTTTTGTGGCAGCCATTTTATGGACTAAGTCCGAGACAGCCTTGACCTTGTCATGTGTTCTCTGATCACTCTGTTGAAAAAAAAACAACCAAAAAGAGTTCAATCTAAATACATGTCTTAATTGTACTTGAATGAAACTAATTTTTTTAAAAACTAAAAACAAATCCTTTATATACGAGACATAAAAAAAAAGTATGCTCATAATATGTATCGCACAACAATCAAATTTTTTAGTTATGTCTTATATATAGTAAAAAAAAAAAGCCCAATGGATGACAAGGACCTTGAGCCAGCTAAATTTCAGATTTGATCACGGGAAAAGGGTTATAAAAACATGTTTAAAATAATGCGCACTGTGTGACAGATTAGCTTAAACATTTACAGATCGGGAATATATTTTAAAAAAGTATTGTCAATATAATACGACAGGAAAATATTAACTCTTAAAGTCGCAAAGCGTTGTAATGTGTCTCTTCCCGCTATCCGTAAAGCGTCATAATGCGTCCCTAGATACAACTCTCGTTAGAAATGAGATCTCGGAAAGTAAAAACTCTTCAATGCTTGAAAAATGATGTATTCCACTTACGGCAATGGCGGCCGTTGCCCGCGCTATTGTTATCGCTCGATTTGCAATGTTTTTTCATAGTTTTAACGTTTTTTTCCTCAAAAATAAATTTTCTTCGCTATACTTTATTACTAAAATAATAGTACTACACCAAGAGCTGCAAATATTAAAGATAAATCTATCGTCTTTCGTAGACGGACAGATGCCATACATACATACAGTACTAAACTACAGGTAAATATTGTTTTAAACTCAGTACGGTTTTTTGGACGCATAAAATAACCTAAAAAATGAAGTCAGTATGACAATAATATTATAAATGGATTTTACGCAAATTTTTAAATTTCATAACCGGTTGATCGTAATACGGGATATCCTTCGGGACTGAGGCAGAAGTTTATTGCAAACCCTTATGCGACTTTAAGAGTTAAAAGGTTGGTTAATATAATATGCCCTGCAACACACTAGTACAAAAATTAACTTGCTACATGGAGATAAATAGAGATAATCTAAAAATTTATTAATTTAATTACAGTGCAGTAGATCAAGCTGAAATTTTTATATATCATTTTATTGTTGGCAGGAGTCAGCCTACAAAATTTCAGGGGAAGTGGGTTAAAAACTGATCCAAAGATTTTTTGGCAAGCAAGCAAACAATCAATCAAGAAGACGCCATGAGTTAATATGAAAGATTTAAAAAAGAATGCAGTTAAAAGTCAGAAAGCTGGCATTGATATTCAAGAAAATTAATTCTTCATTGTATCGATGTAACTACACACTGTTTAATTTTTCTCAAATGAGTACTAAAGCTGCCACTTTTAATAGTAGAGAGGCCACAATAATCTTCTGTATACAATGAGCGTCTATAATAGATAAGATAATAAGAAAAATACAAGTCAGAATTTAAGGGGAGGTTATCAATGTACAAACCTGATTTAAGTTGGAGGCAGCAGAGGCGGCCATCTTTAAAGCTCTTATGGAAGCCTGCATGTCTTCAGCTGGCATAAAGAAATTAGGAATATCTTCAACGTCATCAACCCGAAGATCGCCGTTGATTCCCTCCCTTGCTAGGCTGGCACTGTGGTTCTCAGAGGCGACATTGCCTGCTGGTCTATGTGAACCATTCATCACTATGCTGCCCGGCCTTGTACTGGGAACATCACTGTGGTCTCCCTCAACGTAAGCCGAATCTAACGTACTGTCTTTATCTAGATGATTAGTCCCAGAGTCCACCTGCCTAACGTGAGGACCACTAATGTCAGATGCTGAGCCATTGGCGCCCTGGGTTGTCGGCGGCTTCTCCCCATCTAGCAAATTGTCAGGAGAACCTCCCGACACTCTGGAATCCTGGGGAGCTCTGGTTTCAGAACTGACGTGAGAACCTTTGATCGACTGAGTTGAGGCTCTAGATCTTTGGCTGTGTTGAGAACCTTTTGATTTCCCTGAAGATGCCCTGCTGCTGCCTGAGTCTGGCCTGGATGACGAGGACCTTGAGCCAGATTTGAGTTGCTGGTCCTCTTGTGAGCCTTGCTGTGAATCAGCCAACTCTAATGTGAATGGATACTCATCCAGTGTTCTTTGGTTTGACGGCAAGGAGGAGACGTCGCTAAATGTGGATTGTAATGTCCGGGTGTTGGGGGCGGAAGAGGCGCTGAGACTGGAACGTTGGGCATGGCTGTGATTGGCCGTGGAAGAACTCAAAGTGGAGTGGAGAGTCTTGCTGCGTGCAGTGGAGGTCAGGGTGTCCAAGAGCTCCACGTTGGACAAAAGACTTTTAGGTGGATTCAAGGGCTGTAATGGCAGATGAGATGCGCCATCCACTTCACTGACATCTTCTCTCCTGTCATGTAAACCTTTTATTGTCTCTGAGGACTCAACATTTTCTATCTGCTGCTCGTCTTTTGAACTTGTCGTCTCTCTGGACTCAACAGGAAAGAAATCTCCCGAACCGCGTTTTTTGGTCCACATGCTTCGGGATGTCTCTTCATCACTGGACGTCCCCAAATTCTGCTCCCAAACTGGATTATCTCTATCTGTGTCCCTGGGGGTGACCTCCCCTTGGTCATGACCGGACAAGTCATGGAGTCTAAGTCTCATGTCAAACAAGGTCTCATGTCCCCCCACCTCTGGTTCTGATGATGTTGACCGCCTGCGTCTGTCATCTGACCTCATTTTACTGTCACGTTCGTATGGCAACTCATCATCCTCAGAATCTTCTTCGCCTCTCTCCTCTCCCTGGTTGTTGGCGTGACCTTGACCTTTGTTGTTGGAATCCACCCAGTCAACAAACACTTCCTTGTCCAAACCTGGGGGGTGTTCCTGGAGCCAGCTGTCCACAAATGTCTCTACGTCTTCATCATTTCCAACCAAACGCCGATTACTCTCATACACGTCCTGGAAAAAACTATCTTCGTTGTCATCAGAGCACCAGACGCTGGTTCCGTCTTGGGCATTGACATTGGGAGAAGATGGGGACAAGGTCAGTTTCTGAGCTGAGTGAACCTCCAGATGAGCGTCATCATCAGGTTTCTTATAGCTCACATCTCTCGTCACTGACCCACTCGACAGATTAGCCCCGGCCCCAAGGGAGAGAACTGTTGACATGTTATTTAAGCTTTTTGGAACAATTTTGATGACATCCATGTCATCGTCATCATCACTTTGATCTGCTTCCTCCCCATCGTCATCATCCTCGGCATCCAGCATGTCCCTGTAATTAAGGTAACTGCCATACCTCTCACTCAGATGGCCCTCTTCATCTTGATCATCCCCATCATCATCATCATGCTCTAACTTCTCCTCAATGACCTCCGACCTGGCCGACCCAGATCCACTTTGACCCTGACTGGGTTTGGAATTGGCCTCGCTGACCTCGGCGCTGCCCGCACTGGTGCCCTGAGACTCTGGATTCAATTTCTCACCCGCTTTCAAAGAGAAGCTCTCCGTCCCATTGCTTCTGTGTGTTGCCGGCAGGAACCCATGGCTATTGCCTGAGCTTTCAGAATGGTCCACCACAGGCAGCAAGGTCTGGGTTTTCCCAGAAGCAGCAGCCAAAAAGCCACTCTCCAGTGTTCCTATGGTCGAAGAGCTGGGAGGCAGAGTGTCGTTGCAACCAGACTGTAACGTTGACATGTTGTCGCCGGTGGCAGCCAGAACATACCTATCACTGCGATGACTGTCTGGCGCATCCTCAGCTGATTTTTCTGAGAAATTTCTGGCCGAGTAAATCCCAGAATCCAACAGCTTCCTCCCACGGCCCCCGACCTTGTCTCCACTCTTCACGGAAGCTTCAGTAGCGTTCTCCAGGGATGAATTGTTCAAAGTGTGACTGCGTGCCGACTCCTGGGAGGCACCAACATCAAAGGAAGAGCCGTCAAATCTCCCAGGAATGGTGCTCTCCCTTGTGTTTGAGAGTGACGAGACCGTGTGAATGGTGCTCAGGCCAGATTGGGTGCCGATCAGAACATCTCCGGACCTGGCACTCTCCAGAGGTTGTTGGCCAGACAGACGGATCTTCATTTT
Organism: Radix auricularia; assembly: GCA_002072015.1. Lineage (NCBI taxonomy): Eukaryota > Metazoa > Mollusca > Gastropoda > Lymnaeidae > Radix > Radix auricularia. Next base: position 58,785 of record MUZC01000259.1, read on the forward strand.
TTGTGTCATGTTCTCCAAGTCTTGCAACTGACGTCTGTGAAGGGAGACGGTGTATGCATGAAACACTTGGTACAATGTCAACGTTAATTTAAGTCATCAAACCAGTTAGTGTCAAATGTGACGATCTTTCATTTGAACAGAAAAACAATTCTTATTGAAAACAGTTTAACAAGAAGTGAACATTTTAAGTCCTAATTTGCTAAGTCTTTGGAAGCAACTCTTTAATAGTAACAATTATTAATTCCTTAATAAACAACTGTTTACTTTAGAGAAGAATCCAGGTAAGATTTTGAAGGGTCGTCTCCCCTTGAATCTGTCACAAATTTCGGCTGCCAGTGGAATGCTGTGTTGGTTGAATCTGAATTTTGAACTTTTCTAACAGAATCTGTGGATGAAATTTTACAATTGAATGATAACTTTCATAAATTTTTTATTTTTAAATCAGGGGGAAAAAATAGAAGATAAAACAGAAAACAAACTTTTAACAAAACAACCAGAAGTTTGAAACTGATCCTTCTAAATGTTTGATTTGTTGTTGACTTGGGTTAAGAGGTTCAGTAGTCATTTGTGTCTTTGTATTTTGTGTTGGTTACAGTTATTGTAATTTTGTATCTCATTTAATTCAGTTCAGACTAACATATGAGGTATAAGATACCTCCAGCTGTGCCGAGTTCATGAGATACATGTGACAATCTGTGACAGCCTGGGCTGTGAGTGAGCCATTCTTACCTCCAGCTGTGCTGAGTTCGTGAGATACATTGTGACAATCTGTGACAGCCTGGGCTGTTAGTGAGCCAATCCTCTGTGCAACCTGTTGCTGGAGACTCATAAGCTGATGTGCAATACTGGAGGCAACATCTCTCGTTGCGATGCCCATGTTTGAAAAGCTTAAACTGGGCAGCTGAGGAATGGGATCAAAGAGCTACAGATAAAATTACAGACTTAATCAACAGATACATTACTTTTTAATTCTCGATTAATCAGTAAAAAAAAATTATTGATTAAAATTATTTTAATCGATAAAATAGTGATTAAATTTAATGAAAATGTTTTAAACTATTTTTACGATTTGTTAATAAATCATTAACAAATATCAATAGTTTGCTTTATTTACATACAAACTTCTCTATTGAAAAAAAAAAGATTTTTAAAGTGTAAACTTTAAAATAAAGCTGTATTTATAAGGAAAATGATATCAAAAACATTGTTTTTACTTAATTAACAATAACAAAATTTAAATTCATTGACATTATGTTGAACTACATATATTTAAATTTTAAAAAATGTCAATAGCCTGTTTTTGTTACTTCCCTTGAATTTTCAGTTTGATGACGTCATACATCTTATTTTTAACTTTATTAAAAATTATCAATTAATTATTCTGTAATTTTTCAAAAGTTTACGATTAATTTAAATTAATCGAAAACAGCCCTACTATTTAATTATTCTGTTTATTAACAGATCGACGTAACATTACGGCCTTAATGAAAAGATACACTACAGATAAAATTACAGCCTTAATGAAAAGATAACCTACATATAAAATTACAGCCTTAATGAAAAGATACATTACAGATAAAATTACAGCCTTAATAAACTGATACATGACTTTTTACACTGGCTGGCAGTGCCTAATTGACTTAATGACTTACCATAAAGTTTGAGCCAGTTTGACTGCCTGGTAGATCCTGTGGTGTCACACTGACCTGGCAGATCAAAAGAGAGGATGGTAATCATCACTATAAATAAATTACCTTGACCTGGCCCCTGCACTGATCATCTCTATCAATAAATAAACTTGATACGACCCTAGCACTGACCATCTCTATCAATAAATAAACTTGATATGACCTTAACACTGGTCCTCTCTACAAATAAATTACCTTGACCTGACCCCTGCACTGGCCGTTAAAATCCATGATATTGTACCAGCCACAAATCTGCCGTAAACCTTTGACGAGTGAACTCAAATCAACAGACACGAAGCCCAGCACACGATCACTTGCCTTGTCTATAAATAGAACGATGTCCATGCCATAAGAAAGCGGAAAATGATGGGAAAGGAAGGTAGATAGGGGTAGAGGTGTATGTGTTTTTGGGAGGGGGGTATTTTAAGTAGCTTCTAGATGTTGATGTATTTTGCACTTTGTCTTTTATGATAAATATATGAGGAATGATTAGCTTAGATGAAATTACAGGTGAGACAGACAGGTGAGACACTCACCTGGCATTTTGGAAGCATCAGATGGTTTGTGCCATACTTTGAGCACAAGATTCTAGAGTGGAAAAAAACAAATAATAAAATGACCATTTATCTTAATTACAAGTTTACTTGGCTGCTTAGAAGTAAGGAATAGAACTGAAATAAATGACAGGTGGATGCATAACATTCAATAAAAACATCCTGTCACTCATACCAGGTAACCAATAAACCTAACAACAGGAGACACAGGTGTACAAAAAGACCCAACTCCCATCACACAGACCATGCCAACAATAGACCCAACTCCCATCACACAAACCATGCCAACAATAGACCCAACTCCCATCACACAAACCATGCCAACAATAGACCCAACTCCCATCACAAAGACCATGCCAACAATAGACCCAACTCCCATCACACAAACCATGCCA
>MUZC01000259.1:62186-86727 GCA_002072015.1 Radix auricularia
CAATAGACCCAACTCCCATCACACAGAACATGCCAACAATAGACCCAACTCCCATCACAAAGACCATACCCACAACTCACCTTGTTTTCCTTATACAAGTAGTCTGTACTGAGCCTTGTCTCCACGGCATAGTCCCAGACAGGATTCCTCGAGTTGGGAAAGATGGCGCTGTAGGTCGGCTTGGATCTCTCGGCGCTCTGATAGGACACGTACGTTGTGGGACAAATCTCACCTGATCTAAAACAGCAAAGAATAACTGAAATCAAGTCCTGGCAGTTGAATAACCATCAAAGCCATGGCCCCATAATGACATCAAATATTTATCCAATTCTAATGGGAGCTTCACACTGGTAGCCATCCTTAAGTTATGTACAAAAAAGTATGACTGAAAATTTGTCTGACAGTCTGATAAAATCATCACCTGTTTTTATCAGTGACCATGGGTAAGTGCATGGCTCTCTCAACAGCTACACCCTCACCTGTTTTTATCAGTGACCATGGGTAAGTGCATGGCTCTCTCAACAGCTAACAAAACACAGAAACTGGAAGCGGGATCTTTAGCGTCATCACCTCGCCGTCCCTTCTTTGGCGACTTGTCAATGGTGAAGTCACCCATCCAGTCACGTCCGCTGTCTGACTGATCCATTTCAGATGTTGACTCGGACACATCTAAACTGTTGTTTGTCTTGTTTGTTTCAGATTCCTAGAGAAGGTTTGTTTAAAAAATGGAACTGAAGCATGAAACAACAAAACTAATAACAATGTTATCACTAGGAAATTTGATGTTTATCTTATTCACTTATTTGACTTTCCTTCAGACTGAGACTCAAATATTATCAATAAAAGTTTAACAAAATAAACACAACCCAACAAGTGTCTGACCAACATCAGCTGCGATCACCTAGCAACAAGTGGGCATGTTAACAATCAGTTTAGTCCAGGGGTGTGCAACCTTTGGGCCATTGACGGCCGCATTAAAAAAAATAATTTTTTTGCTACGGCCGCCAAAAAATTTTCACTGGAAAAAGGACCTATCACTATAAAAAATTTACCTCTCGATATAGTCAACGCTAGATAATGATAACGTCATCATAATAATGTATTGTAGGCAAACACAGTGCTTCATTAGAAACAAACAAAAACATTTCAATTTCTATTTTCTTATATTTCTAATATATTGAACATTGTCATATAAACCTAACAGTGTCATAACATCATGTCACACACAGTACAGCATAAGGATATTTTAAGTAGCATTAATACACTGTGAGCAAAATAATAGAATAATTTATAAGCTGCTTCACTAACACTGCATGGGCGTCGCTAGGAATTTTTACAGGGGGGGGTGCAAAAAAATCAAGTTTTTTAAATTCCAAAAATTACGTCACTTTGTGACGAGGGGGAGGGGGGAGTTTAAGAATTGTGACGTCACGTCAAAACACGCTACTATATGCCAAAGTTCCACTTCAACAATTGATTTCTTACTAATTATTTTATTACGTTTTGCACGGATTACCGCGTGTTACGATATTAGAGTGTAGCCTTACACTAAATACATACTAAAATAACAATAAAGTGTTTTAAAACATGCACATTTTCAAATAGACAATACCACTTTAAGGTGAGGTGTCACAGCATTTTGACATCATATTGTGGGGAGGGGGATCTAGGTTTTTGTAACAAAGTGTGACAAGGGGGAGGGGGTGGGTTAAAAATCGGCCAAAATCACATTACATCAATTATGGACGTAACTGACAATGCTATTCAGGTTTAATTTTCAATTACATTTCAGTTAAGTATAACATAAGTGTCACAAAAAGTCTTAGAAATTAATAAGACTCACAAAATAGCGCTGTAATAGCTAAAATATAACATATATAAATGCATTTAATAAATCAAAAGTTATCATAAGAAAATTTAATTTTGCTGTGAAATAATATACGTGTAGAAACTGCAGCATTGCCAAAGATGGATAGAAAATTATTAACAGGCCTTAAAAAAATTTTTTTTTTAAAAACAACCAAAAGTGGTGCAATCGCAGGATTCCGAAATGCCGTTATTAGAATATTTTGGGGCGTCTGCAGCATCTGACTTGTCATTGAGGACATCAGTACAAGTCAACAGCCAGACACAGCTGAGGCACAGGCCACAAACAAAGGCTCTCCAGGCATCCCGGTCTTGTGCCAATCTCTCTAACTGTCCCAGCTGTGCCAACTCTTTTTGGAGTCTGTCTCCAGTTCCCTTCTCCAAGTCATTTTGGGTCGACCTCTTTTCCTCTTGCCCTGGGGGTTCTAAGTGAGGGCTTGTCTCACAATGCTGGATGTAGGCTTTCTGAGGGTGTGGCCTATCCATCTCCATCTGCGGTGACATGTTAGCTCTTCCCCTGGCTCTTGTTGTGTACGTTGCCAGAGGTCCTCGTTGGTGATGATATTGGGCCAGCAGGTTCTGAGAATTGTTCGGAGACATGTGTTTATAAATGTTTAAAGCTTTTTCGAAACGGCTGCTGTAATCCCCCATGTTTCAGCTCCATATAGCAAGACTGGGTTTACTGTGGTGTTGAATATCCTGACCTTGGTCTGGAGGGTCAAGTTGTTGCAACTCCAAACTTTTTTTAGCTGTTTAAATGCTGTTCTTTCTTTGCCAATTTTCACTCTAACCTCAGCGGCTGTCCCTCCCTGTATGTCTATGATGATAAAGGTATGTAAAGCTACAATTTGATTGTCTCTGACACTTATTCATTTTCTAAACTGGATATTGGAAGGTATGTCTGGACACACGACCTTTCAAATGAGTTTAAATTGCAGCTGATTCGTGATTGTTGGACCCCTGATAAAATGTATGAGTTAAGAGCTGACAGTGAGGGAAAAAGAGTTTTTAGTTTTTAGATATGCATTGTTATCAAACTATTCACGGTGGCTTTTATACTCGCAAATGTTAAAAGGTGCCTTTTGTAATTATAGTGTGTTGTTTCCGCAAAAAGTAATTTGAGGAATTCAGTTGGCATTTGTCATCAAACCATGCAAAAATATACAGATTTTAACGAAGATCCATAGCCACATGCAAAGCATATGACACAAAGGCTATCATGAAGTTGCATCTGCCAGGAATTTTGTTGCATTATTGAAAGCCAAAGCAGTTTCTATAGATGGGCAGTTGGACTCATCATTTAGATGACAAAGTCAAGAAAATCGCAACAAACTGGCCACATCATTTATACAATCCTATTTTGCGGCATGCATGATTTAGCACTTGGTGGAAAAGAATTAAATTCTGGAAATTTTTATGACCTTTTAGAGTTTCGTGGAATCTGGAGATGAAGTTCTTGATAATCATTTGTCAATAGTTTCTTGTAGTGTCAAGTGTATCTCGGCAACCATGCTATTCAATATAATTTATTGAAATTTGTGGGTCTCTCTAGCGTGAAGACAATGTTCGTGAAGGAAATAATTCAGTTACATTTTCTACACTTGCCGACGAGACAAATGACATTTTGAGTTGATGTAACTTGGTGTTAGATTTGTCGAAGAACAAAATGGAAATCGTCTATAGAACAGCTGTAGGTTTAACCAACACCATCATTACAAATTCATTAGAATTCGGATTAGGTATGACAAAGCTTGTTGCTTAAGGATACTGCTATTGTTCTAAAATGGCAGGTAAAGAGGTGGGAATCCAAGCAATAATTAGAAAAAATACCCAAAAGCAGCATTTGTACATTGCACTTCACATAAACTTAATCTTGTCGTGAACGATTTAAATAATGTGAATGCTATACGAAACCAATAGGAACAATTAAATCAATTAAAGTGTTTTCTGAGAAAGTAATCAGCGAAAAAAACTAAATCAAAATCTTCGCTTGCTATGTGAAACTACATGGACACATAAAACTAAATGCTGGCGTATTTTTGCTAAAAAATGTGATAGAAATTTTATTTACAACAATCAGTAATGTTATCAGTTATTATTGCAGATATAATTCTTTTTTATGTTTGATATGTGTACACTGTCTTCAATTAATTAACTTGCGGGGAATTTAGTTCAGTTTTATTGCAACAAATTTATGACATTTTTGTCAAATGTAGGGGGGGGCAAATTCCCCCCTTGCCCCCCCCCCCCCTGTATACGCCCATGTAACACTGTCCATGTAGCTTAGCAGTCCAGAGTCCAGAAATTAGTGGCTGTCTTGCTCTTGGAGAGTCCCGCAAAGTCCGAAAAATTTGCTGGAGATCATCAGTCATATTCTTGACCCAAGATTGGTGTCCACCAGTCGAGTTTGATATTTATTTTTGAGATATTTCATTCGTGAAAATGAAGCTTCGCGCATGTAAGTGCTTCCAAACACCACTGGAGTGTTTTTGCTAATTCACGAAGCTTGGGATACTCCACAGCTACTTTACATGTCTCCAGTAGGTCGTATTTGTCCTCGAATTTCTTCACAAGTTGCACGTTATTTTTTAGTTCGATCAGTTCCATTTTGACATCCAACAGCACACCTCTCTGTCTCAACCAAATGTGGAGACGTAACGAGTCTCATATTTTCAGAGATCTTGTCGCAATCCTGAAAACTTTCTGCGAATTCCAACAACAGCGCTTTGAGGATGCCTAAAAAGGATGTAGCCGAAAAATTATTTTCTTATTTCATGGCTCTCGATTAGAGCGGTGAGTTGTGGGAAATGATAGAGACACTGGGTATTTGTGTGTACTATAGCAACTTCTTAAGTAGACCAATATGTTACATGGTTACACAGTTTAAGCACAATACATCGAATGTGCGCATCACACGGTTTAGGCGCACTTCAATATTAGGCTGCTAAATTTCATGGCCTGCCCTCATTAGTGACAATGTATGTATATGAGTGCCAAACATTGCAGCTAACTCTACAACTGCCGGATTCGAAATTTGTTTCACAATACAAGAGCTTAAGAGTGTAAATGAATATTCGATATTTGATTTACAACTTTACATAATATATAGCCAAATTATAAATATTTGACGGCCGCAGGTTATTTTAATTTTTACAGATTTCCATGTGCTGTACTTTTCGCGTCCAGGGCCGCATGCGGCCGTACGGCCACAGGTTGCGCACCCTTGGCTTAGTCCCTAAAAGCTAATTAAATTGACTTAATTAAAGCAAAAATGTTTTAACTTTTTCTTTTGACCCTCTTACCAGCAAGTCATGAAATGATCAATGACATCACATTTAGAGAGCTTTTATCTAGACCATAAGGTCAGCAACTCTAACTTACCACTTCCTTGGCACTGCTACTGACCCTGGCGGTCATGTGAGCTCTGATGAAAGCAGACTTGAGGTTATTGCATCCTGGCTTAAACAAGGGGAACAATCCACTGCAAATGTACGTCAGAAATAATATTAACAAAAGTGGGAACAAAACTTATGAGATGTTTTGTGTGATAGTTTCTAATTATTCACAAAATACAAATATCAATAAATTTGGAATATCAGTGATGGAATAAAGCATCAATTCAATCATGTGTCAGTTAAGTTATTGTGTACCTAATTCTCTGCTGTCCTCGTCTCATGTCAGTCAGTGACTCCATATCCAGGTAACAGCTGCCAACAAGTTTATCTCTTTGCCTGGGCTTCTTATCACCCTCCTGCCCTCTCCCATAGGTCACCCAGGTCTGAACCTCAAGTCTCTCTTCTCTCAGATACCTGTAGAAATGGTCAGGTGTATGAGGCAATAACTCACCACTATAAGGGTGATGTATAAGGCAGTAACTCCCCACTGTAAGGTTGATATATAAGGCAGTAACTCACTACTATAAGGGTGATGTTTAAGGCAGTAACTCGCCACTATAAGGGTGATGTAAAAGGCAATAACTCACCACTGTGGGGTGATGTATAAGGAAGTAACTCAGCACTGTAAGGTTGATATATAAGGCAGTAACTCACCACTATAAGGGTGATGTATGAGGCAATAACTCACCACTGTGGGGTGATGTATAAGGCAATAACTCACCACTGTAAGGTTGATATATAAGGCAGTAACTCACCACTATGAGGGTGATATATAAGGCAATAACTCACCACTGTAAGGGTGATGTATAAGGCATTAACTCACCACTGTAAGGGTGATATATAAGGCAGTTACTCACCACTGTAAGCGTGATGTATAAGGCAGTAACTCACCACTGTAAGAGTGATGTATAAGGCAGTAACTCACCACTGTAAGGGTTATGTATAAGGCAGTAACTCACCACTATAAGGTTGATATATAAGGCAGTAACTCACCACTGTAAGGTTGATATATAAGACAGTAACTCACCACTGTAAGGTTGATATATAAGGCAGTAACTCACCACTATAAGGGTGATATATAAGGCAATAACTCACCACTGTAACAGTGATGTATAAGGCAATAACTCACCACTATAAGGTTGATATATAAGGCAGTAACTCACCACTATGAGGGTGATATATAAGGCAATAACTCACCACTGTAAGGGTGATGTATAAGGCATTAACTCACCACTGTAAGGGTGATATATAAGGCAGTTACTCACCACTGTAAGGGTGATGTATAAGGCAGTAACTCACCACCCTAAGGGCAATGTATAAGGCAGTAACTCACCACTGTGAGGGTGATGTATAAGGCAGTAACTCACCACTGTAAGGGCGATGTATGAGCTAAAACAAAAGTCTGCTTGTGGCCAAGTGAACAAAGAAGATTCCCAGTGTCTGTTACATGTAACTTTCTGCTCTTTGACACTACAGCACCTGGAAATATGGAAATGATAGTCAACAAATAAGTACACATTGGCCAAACACATTGACAAAATTAGTACACACTGACCCAACTGGTACACACTGACCCAACTAGTACACATATGTGAAACTAATATACACTGACACAACTAGTGCACATGGACACAACTAGTACACATTGACAAAATACTACACATACACCAAACTAGAATACACTGACACTAGTAAACATGGACACAACTAGTACACATTGACACAACTAGTACACATTGACAAACTACTACACATTAACACAACTAGTACACATGGACACAACTAGTGAACATGGATACAACTAGTACACATTGACACAACTAGTACACATGGACACAACTAGTGCACAAGGACACAACTGGTACACATGGACACAACTGGTACACATGGACACAACTAGTACACATGGACACAACTAGTACATGGACATAACTAGTACACATGGACACAACTAGTGCACATGGACACAACTAGTACACATGGACACAACTAGTGCACATGGACACAACTAGTGCACATGGACACAACTAATGCACATGGACACAACTAGTGCACATGGACACAACTAGTACACATGGGCACAACTAGTACACATGGACACAACTAGTACACATGGACACAACTAGTACACATGGACACAACAGCCAAATGAAATATTTAAACTAGAACACAAGTATTATAACCAAAAGAACCAAACTTTTTGTTAATGTTTTGAGTGGTCATGAAAGATATGGCTGCCAAACCTATTATTGGCTCATTTCACAACACTGAAGCAATCAATTTGATACAATTTCCATTTCAAAATTTATGATACAGATAATTTTGTTGTGACACAATTTAATCCAGGAAACATGATGAGTGGAAGGAACTAAATTAATCTCTCAGTGTGTTGTATACCAACCTTTGTCATAGAACTTGTACCTCACATAACATCTGACCGATGGGTCCACTTCTGTGTGGCCAGTTATCATCGCGCTGGCCATGGGGAAGGACACCTGGTCAATGCAGACCGTTATGTTGTGTAGATTGTGGTGGCTATCTGTGGACAGGACAGGTAAACTTGTCAACTCAAGACTTCTAGCTTTTCAACTCAAGACTTCTAACTTTTCAACTCAAGACTTCTAACTTTTCAACTTAAGACTTCTAACTTTTCAACTTAAGACTTCGAACTTTTCAACACAAGACTTCTAACTTGTCAACACAAGACTTCTAACTTCAGTTATCTAAAGGCACTGAATTTTGATATTCAGTAAACAGTTGAATAACAAACTAACTCAGCAGCTTTCTTTATTTCACCAGTGTTGGCAGCAACGTGTTCATCTGCTTTTAAGATGTTGGGACAGATTTACAAAGGTGGTGAAGAGTATAATATGTGATAAACAGAGAGAATAATATAAGATTAAACTGCTACTTTACAATGTGTATTTCCTCAGTTGAAACATATTTGAGTTGGGTTCTCCAAGAGGGTGAGGAGCGAGGGAAAGGAAGGAAGTAGAGTGGGTTTTGCAGTGTTAGATGTTAGAGATGTTAGACTTGGAGCAGAACCACTACTACTACTATTATTTGTATCATCTCCAGTCAGGTGAGTACCTTCTTCCTGCCAGTCAGACTGTTCCACATCCAGATCAATAGGTGACCAGCCCACGGCTTTGCCAGCATTGATCACTCTGTCCCTGTCATCTTGATGAGCAAATCTAACGGATAATTCAAGACCTCCGGCAACCTAAGACATTGAAGATGATTCTATTAACATGACAGTCATACTTAAAGATATAGTCACCCAGTTGAATCAAACATTCCTTATTAAAAACAAATGTGATGACAGCCAAGTCTAATTTGACAAATGTAGCATTTTTAATCATTTAGCAAAAAGTTGTCATTTAGCAATAGAAGCATTTAGCTAAATTATTCATTTAGAAATAGTAGCCATTTAGCAATAGTAGCCATTTAGCAATAGTAGTCCTTTAGCATTAGGAGTTGATTAAATCAGATTTTATGTTTCGTTACTAAATAAAGTGGCTTTTAGAAATGTACTTGCCTGGTCTAATGCAGTGGTGGGATTTCCATCTAGATCTACAGGCTTAGCCCATCCTAGGGATGGTAAATTGATGGGGAACCATCCATTGACACCTACAATGCAAGTACAATAGTCAGTTGTTTTTGAAGAAATGAATAAACCTTAAATGGATTAATTTACTATAACCAATGTTAGTCATCACCTGTGTATAAACAAATGACTTACTTTAACTTTATCTGTACTCCAGTCATTTATTTTAAACATCTACTTGAGGAGAAGGCAAGAGACACAGGCCTGATAACTTATCACCAGGATATCATTAAATCTGTGACCATGTCACCATGCTCTTTAAATATCTGACTTCCCATTTATTTAAAACCTTAATTTACTAGGGGGTGACTCGATATGGCTTTTTACTATTTGCCTGATCCGCATAGTTTGGCCCTAATATTTGCCTGATCCGCATAGTTTGGCCCTAATATTTGCCTGATCCGCATAGTTTGGCCCTAATATTTGCCTGATCCGCATAGTTTGGCCCTAATATTTGCCGATATCTCCACATTCAAGTGGAAAAGCTAAAGGGGTGTACATTACTACTTTCTATTTAGTATTTAATACTATTTATTAAAATATTTATTATCTAACTTATGGAGAGTAGTGAACAAAATGGGGGGTGAGACTGCAATCAGGCTTATAAAAAAGTAAATGGTAAAGACGTAAACAGGGTAAGGGTTGAACTTGAACTGTCCCTTAACCCGATGCTGGGTCGTTGGGGCACCATTTTGAGCTGCGCACTATCTCATGCCATGTGTCACGGTTCTGAGCTGCCTTCTGGGAATTGCTAAATGAAAGGCCGGTCCACTCTTTGATATTGTCCTCCCAACTCTTCCTTGGTCTGCCTCTTTTCCTTCTTCCCTGGACTGTGCCTTGCAATATCATCTTTGAGAGACCTCCAGATCTTGTCACGTGTCCGTACCATCGTAATTTCCTCTTTTTAATTGAGGTGAGAAGGTCCTCGTAAGGGCCAATGACAGCACTTATTTTGTCGCGGACCGCTTCGTTCGTGATGTGCGCCGTGTAGGAGATGTTTAGTACCTTTCGAAAACATCTCATCTCAAGCGCATTAATTCTTTTTTGGAGGTCTGCGGTGAGCGTCCAAGCCTCACAACCATACAGGAAGACTGACATCGCCAGAGAGCGCATTAGCCGAATCTTTGATCTCAGGGAGAGCTCCTCGCTTTGCCAGATGTTTTTCAGTTTGCTTAATGCTGCAGTTGTTTGGGCCGTTCTGGCAAGTATTTCTGGCTTTGAGCCTTCATCGGATATTATAGCCCCTAGATATTTAAAGGTAGGGACCTCCTCGAGTTTTTGCCCGTTTCCCCCTCCGTATTTCACTTGTGAAATTCTTATTTGCCATGACCTTGGTCTTCTCTGCATTGATTTCCATGCCATAGGCCTTTGACGTCTTCTCTAGCTTTGCAAGGAATTCTTTTAGTTCGTCCTTGCTGCCAGTCTGGCCGTCTATGTCATCGGCAAAGTGTAAGTTAGTTATAATCCTTCCTCCGATGTTGACCGTTCCGACATGGTTTTCAAGCACATCAGTCATAATTCTTTCTAGGAAGAGGTTGAAGAGGATGGGGGAGAGTAAACAACCTTGTCTGACACCAACAGTGGTCTTGAACCAATCTCCCAGCTTGCTGTTGTAGAGTACTGCGCTGGTTGCTCTGTTGTACAGGTTCTTGATCACAGCAATGAGGTTAGCATTAATATTGAACTTGTGCATGGTTGCCCACAGTGCTGCATGCCACACTCTGTCAAACGCCTTTTTAAAGTCTATGAAGACATGAAAGAGGTCTCTCTGGTGTTGCAGATGTTTTTCACAGAGCACTCGCAGGTTGAAGATCTGCTCCGTTGTGCTCCTTCCTGCTCTGAAGCCTGCCTGTTCTTCTGCAATGATCTGCTCTGCTTGTGGTTTCAGTCTGTTAAGTATTACCATGAGCATGACTTTGCTGGGGTGACTAATCAGGCTAATTGTACGGTAGTTCTGACACAATTGTAGATTACCCTTCTTTGGGAGCGTTATAACCAGCGATTGAGTCCAGGGTGTTGGCCATTCTCCTGTCTGCCAGATCTTGTTGCACATGTTGGTTAGAATGTTTATTACTGGGTCACCTCCTGCCTGAATCAGTTCACCTGGGATGTTGTCTGCTCCAGCCGATTTCCCCTTTTTCAGCTTTCGCACAGCCGGCTCCACCTCATCACGGAGAATGGAATGCATGTCTATGTTAGTTGACGTTGGGCAATTGAGCACTGATTCATCGCCCTTTGAGTCTTCATTGTATAGCTCAGAACAAGTTCAAGTTCAAATCTAATATCTAAAATTAAAAAGTCTGTGACACTGTCAACGTCAACGATGAACATTTTACAATGAATTGAATGAACGAACTTGAATGAAGTTCAATGAACTGTGTAGTGTGTACCAAGCAAACAGCTTTGTATTAAGTGTATAGTGTGATTTACTAGAAGTCGTGATCTAGAGCCATAATAAAAACTGTTCTTTTATTTAGATGATTTCACTTTAATATGCTGTTAGTTAATTTAGTCTGCTATCTTATGTAGAAAAGTAATTTCAGTACTAGTAACTTTTTAACTTACCATATATGCTCGCTCTAAAGCTGACCTTTTTGGACAAAATCTAGGGGAAAAAGTCAGGGTGTCGGCTTATGAGTAGGTCATAGGTGATTTCTGCATTTATTTTGAATATCGGTGTTGTTAATGTAGAGCATCAAGGTCCTATTCTACAAGATTTGAGAGCTCTACCAGAAGCTATAATATAAATTATTAAACATCTGCACGTACTTTAATTAATCATTTTATTTATTTTTGTGAATTCTTTACTAAATTGTTTTACAAATTTTGTTTTCAACAACGAATTTTAATGTACGCCCTTTCGTCACTGTTTATCAAATAAATTTTTTTTAAATACTGGTAACTCTTGCCTAACAAAGAACACAAAGACAAAGGTAGGCAGTACAAATTAAACAATCATAATGACCGATTTAGCTTGAACTTGAAGTTTTAAAAATATGTCTACCATTTTGTTTCAGCTGTCCTATTATTTTTGGGGGGTAGACTTACGAGCGGGTTACACACTTTTAATCCTTTTCACTACCAAAAGAGGGGCGGGGGGAGGGGGGTAGTCAGCTTTCGAACGAAGGGGCTATAGAACGAGTATATACAGTAATGTTTTTTTCTCATTTTGAAATTAATTGTTTTACTATATTTTGCATGGATTTGAATGATTTCATGATCAATGCTTGCTAATTTTTTTATTTTGTTATATTTTGATATTTTTATGTTATTGTTTTTTTACTTTTTATATATTTGTTTATAAATTTATTAATATTAATTTAATTTGATTTCTAATAATTCTTAACTACATTTGATATCTGGATCTGCCACAAGTTTTTGCCGAATCTGGATAGGGGCGGCAATCCCCATATACCGACCGGATATCCGGCAATCACATGCTGACCCTAATGTCCAGCACAGCATTGTTGCTAACCTGTTCGCCTGATGAGCAGAGAATTGAGTGGCAGAATGGCAGTCCCCAGCAAGACATCTCCTGTTTGATGAGCCAACTTCCTAACAGCTAGCCCACTTGTGCTCTTGTCAACCAGGAAATCTGGTGATGGTGGAGTTTCATTAGTTCCCATTATCCAAAATTTAATTTATTAAGTTTTTGTCTCTTACTTTATCAAGACTAAGACAACAGTAGTCTGTATCATGAAAGCCAATACCATTACTGTATGTATTTAAGTCCAGTAACTTAGTGAACCCTCCCAACAAACATAAAAACAACAGTTGATTGTAGACCCTTAGTATAAATAAAAGAAGAAGTCTTCCATCCAAAAAAAAATAAAAATTAATCAAACAACAAACAAAACATTTTTTTTTAAAAACACTAAATAAAAATGATTTCTTGCCCAAAGTCAATGTGCCAAAGCTATTGAAATATAGTTATTTTTTTAAAAACATGAATAATTGCATCACTGGTGTTTTCTTATAAGGAAGGTCAATAAAGAGTTAATGCAACACACGTGCTCAAACGTTTAAAAAAACAAAACATGAATAGTAAGTTTCATGTCTGGCGGCTCACCTTTGTGAAGACCTGAAGGTATCTGGTGCCAGACCTCAAAGACAACCTCGGCAGACTCCAGGAGCTCGGCCAGGCTGGTGGCGTCAGTGGACCCAGTGTCAGACATGAGCAAAGGGCAGGGGAAGTCCATGTAGTGAGTGTATTCTGGGGTGAACGTCCTGGCCACTGTCTTGGTGATTCTTTCATGCTGCATCAAGAACGACAGTCAAATTCACTTTGAAAGGCTCTCATGTCAACAATAACAAAGCCAGCAAAGTTTAGAAAATAACAGGGAGAATTTAATTTTATATTTGCAATGCTATAAAAGTATAGAACATAGATTAAGACTTCAATGGATAAAATGGCTATAAGGCTTTTTAAAAAAAGATTTGAGATACAGTTGAAGCTGGTTATGTCGCCGGCCTAGGGGTTTGCCAAAAAGCGTCGAGATAACCAATGATCGAGATAAACAAAAACCAAAATGCTGGCAAAATATTAACATGTGCTTGAAATTTCTTATGTACATGATGTGCGTTAATAGATGAGAATGTACATGCACATGTTTTTGGAGGTTTTTTTTTTTTTACACAACAGCATTACCGTTATTCCAGTACGTACATAATATAAAAATACACCCCATCACTGTTAGCAGAGTTCAACTAGTGAAATATTTTTTTTTTAAATTCACTTAGTTGGCAAAGCATAGTACGGGAACTTACAAAGGCGGGGGTGACGTCACCTGTTCTTTGAAGTCACCATTAGGACAGTAAAATTGTCTTTTTTAACAGTTTTATAACTAGGAATGAAAATCGTGAAACGTGAATATCAACCGCAATAATCGTCCTTCAATATCACACACTGTTCATGTTCATATCGTTCATGTTAAAAAAAAAAACTTAGATAAGAGGCCCACTTATATAAGACACACCCTGGGTGAGGGGTACGTAACACTTTGTATAAGACACGTCCTATATATACGGTAGTGAGATGGTGAAGTGGCATCAATAACTAACATTTTCAAAAGTTGGGGATTGGTTATGGGGATCAAGATAACCAAGGATAAGTGGCTAATTTGGCCCTCTTTTGTGCTCGAGATATTAGGGTTCAGTGACATAAAAGAATGGATATAACCGATGAGAAAATGCTAAGACAAAGAGAGAATTTTGAGGTTCCACTTCAAAAACATTGACTTAATAGGGTTGGCGAGTTAACCGAGGTCGAGGTAAGTGGGTTCTACTGTGTATTCAAATTTTAAAGTTCAAAACTATATAGTTTAATCATTTAAAAACCATACATTTGAGGTTTTTTATGTTCAGAGAACATTTTATTTTTTAAACCATTATTAGATTTTGAAAAATTCAAAAATGTAATATAGCAGTTTTTCAACTTGTGATCTTAAGATGATAAATGGGTCAACTTCATTAACCAATACATGTAAATTTTCCTAATGCAACGATGTCTCACCTCCTTTCCTAAGAAAGATATTTTAATCCTGACGTAACTATTGACGCCAACATTGGCCGGGTAGGCCATGGAAGAATCTAACTGAGCCATGGCGTCAGCAGCAGCCTAGGGGGAGAAGAAAAAAATAAGTAGCCATGGAAATTAGTGATGGGCAGCTAAACCTAAACTATCTGGTTGTAATGGGCAGCTAAACCTAAACAAGCTGGTTGTGGTGTTTTCATTGAAAAATACTTAGGTTAAATATTTTTGTTTGATAATAAATATATAAAAATATTAGCTCTTCTCATTAGTTTTGTAAGCTTGCTTGAATGAAAGAGTATAAAAATGGTTTGTGGGTGGAAGGATACAGTGACTTACCTTGAGGCCCGCAGCTCTCACAACACCAACAGACAAGCAAACTTGGGAGCCATCAAAGTTTTTATTGACAGCCATCATTGCTGACTCGGACTGATGAACATATTCAAGGTTATTTGACAGGGATTAACTTTGTTTAAGTTGATTTAAAAATAAAGATTATCAAAGCATAGCAAATATTTTGGTTATAACTTAACATTTTTAACTTCTCTTCGCGTGATATCAGGTGTTGTATTCCGAAAGCACATACCTGGGCAGGAAGGGCTTTGTAGTTGACCGTCAGGTCCAACACACCAACAGACTTGGACTGAAAAGGACAAAAGTAACAGTAGTCCATAATTGAGAAGTTAACTCTTAATGTGATAAAGCGCAATAATGCCCGCCTACACTCTATTTCCAAAGCGCGCCTCGATAGTACTCTCTTTATAACTGAAAAATTACTATAATTGATTTGTATCATTTATTATTATAATTTAAAAGGATAATTTATTAGTATAAGTTATTAGTATCATTTATTTGATTTATTTATTTGTATAATTTAATTGTATGATTTATTATTAGTCCTTATTTTAGCAATAAAGCTTTTTCAAACAGCTGTACTCTGCTCCTAGCTGTAAACAATACCAAGGCTTTATGACTGGTTCTAATAAATGAAATAAGCTGAGCAATTAGTTTAAATATGAGTTGTAAGAACAGAATGAAAAACACTCAAGAGGAAAACAAAATATTTTTCAAGTGGCAGGTGTGCAGCTTAATAATAAAAAAAAATTTTGTAATTGCCTCCAAGACTTTTACAGATTCCTTAAATATTTCCAGCAATGTAAACAGGTTCAACTTTTAACATTTCACATTTGATCCACCACACCCCGATCAGCTGACAGTTGACCTACTTTAGCAGCTGCTTCCGCGTCATCCGAGTTGCCATCAGCGCCCACTGGTGTCAGCCTCAGAGAGAAAGACTGGATGCAGGGTTCTCCTCTCTTGTGCATGGTTATCATTGCGCAGACCTTGGCCAGAGGCAGCGAGCACTAAAACAAATAAGAAAATTCAAGTCACAGCCAGAAGTAACTGTTATATTCTCTACCTGTCCTTGGTCAAGAGGTAACTGTTATAATCTCTACCTGTCCTTGGTCAAGAAGTAACTCTTATAATCTCTACCTGTCCTTGGTCAAGAGGTAACTCTTATAATCTCTACCTGCCTTGGTCAAGAGGTAACTCTTATAATCTCTACCTGTCCTTGGTCAAGAGGTAACTCTTATAATCTCTACCTGTCCTTGGTCAAGAGGTAACTCTTATAATCTCTACCTGTCCTTGGTCAAGAAGTAACTCTTGTGATCTCTACCTGTCCTTGGTCAAGAAGTAACTGTTACAATCTCTACATGTCCTTGGTCAAGAGGTAACTTTTATAATCTCTACCTGTCCTTGGTCAAGAGGTAACTCTTATAATCTCTACCTGTCCTTGGTCAAGAGGTAACACTAGTGATGATTATAGAGCTTATGTTTAAATTACAATTCATTTTTTTTTTTAAAATTGATAATTTTCTGAATGAATATGTTCTGAAGACCTTTATAGTAAGCTGGTCTGAAACATTAGGATACAATTTAAGACTGATATTTTCTGCAGACGTACCTTGGCGATGAGCTGGTCTCGAACATTAGGATGATAGTAGCGACACCACACTTCAAATGGGAGACCACTCACACCACCCCCAGAATTGGCACAAGCTGAGGAATTCCAAATTTATTTTAATATATTCAATAATAATAATAATAATAATAATAATAATGTTAATTTCATTTTTGTTTTTTTAAAATAAATTCTGTTACAAGATTTGAGCTTTATGTAGCCTTGTAATGCCAGTAACTTGGTAAATTAGGAAACATAATTTCTAGGGCTGCGGAAATTATCAATTAATTTCTCCATTATTCGGTAAAAATTTTTATCGATTAAAATTATTTTAATCAATAAAATAGTGATTAAAACTATGGAAAATCTTCACGATGATACATCAGATTTATCAATAATAATGAATTATTACAAATAAAAAAATAGGTGCTTTTTTACATACAAACTTCTCCATTCAAAAAAAAAAAAGTTTTTTAAAGTGTAAACTTTAAATAATCTGTTTTTATATAAGGAAAATGATATCAACAATTAAACATTGTTTTTACTTAATTAACAATAACAAAATTAAAATTCATTGACATTATTTTGAACTACTTATATTGATATAAAAAATGTGAATTTCCTATTTTTGTTACTTCCCTTGAAATTTTCAGTTTAATTAATGACGTCATATATATTATTTTTTGTTTCAATCAAATTTATTGATTAATTATTCGGTAATTTTTCAAAAGTTAACGATTAATTTTAAATTAATCGATAACAGCCCTAATAATTTCACATTTTGAGCAACTGATGTTGGTACTAATCTAGCTGGATCAAATGTTTCCCTGTTATAGTCCTACCTGTCAGCAGCTCTCTCTGAACTGGGACACCAAACGGTAGGGTCAGCTTGTGTCTAGACGAGTCATGGAATGTTGGGTCTGGGATGCACAGTGTTGTAGCGGTGCGAAAACATTTCATTGTTGGAATGGCTGTGAAAGAAAAATTTCATAGTTGGAAATAAGGTTGTTAAGACCGCTCGTTTTTGAGGACAGACTCACCGTTCAAAAAAAGACTGGTTAACCGCTCGTCCTTATATCCCTAATGTTTTGAGACCCATTTGAGAACTAACAAGAGAATGTTGTCGCCTGGCATCGTCTGATGGCATCAAAGCCCGCTTCCCCCCGCTTGCGTTCAGCTCTTTCCGCATTGCCCTCAATTCAAAGCATTTTTTTAAATCCAAAAAATTAACTAAACAGTGATGGTTAATTGTCTTTTTTATATTTTATTTTGGGTACTCGTAGTTCACCGGTCTAAATAAGAGGACAGGTTCAATCTTTCGTTAAAGTTAGCAAGGTTTTTTCATTAGTTTCCAAAACCAACGCCTCGCCCCGTCCGTTGTGATGTCATGTTTACCTCTCTTGTGTGTGATGCCGATCAACTCGCATATTAAAATTAATAATATAATAAAATTATAAAGCTACGGAGTTAACTATGATAGAATGGAATTTATTTTAAAAAACATTATTTTTTATTGTCAACTCGCCAGAATAATTGAATTTTGCGATGCACACGTTCCCCCTCCCCGTTTTTTTCTGTTCAAATGGGGTTTGAGCTACACTCGGCGTACTATTACTACTATTAATGTGGTAATCAAATGCCTTTGACTAGCAGGAAAACTGTCACTAAAAGACCGAACTCGAATTCTGTTTCTTAAAAAGACAAAGAAAGCTATAAAAGCATATGACCCCGTGACCTATCCGCATTTTCTGATCACCGGTTTATAGTCTGTTTCAGTTCAGGCATTCAAAAACTTATCGGCGCACGCCGCTTAGTGAAGTACATGTACCTATATTACAAGAGGTATTTGAAAGACGTAGCAAAGATACCGGGCGATTAATCGGCCCACAAATTCGAGTTCGGTCTTTTAGTGACAGTTTTCCTGCTAGTCAAAGGCATTTGATTACCACATTAATAGTAGTAATAGTACGCCGAGTGTTGACATCAAACGCGCAATGTGTTAGCTCTCGTACAGTCACATTGGCTTGACAACTAACCACTGCAGCTGGGTCTTGTTATCGCTTTTACTCACAGCGACAAAGCGAGAGGGAGAGGCGCGTTACCGCTTGTGTTGTTTTTTTCACTAGTTTATTTTCACTACGTTATCGCAAGTTTTTTTTTTTTTTTTTTTTTTTTTTGTTTTCTATTGGGTTACACAGTCCTGAATAAAGATGACCGGTCCTGGTCTGAGGACCGGTTAACCGGCTAACCGGTTAACCGTTTAACAGGCTTAGTTGGAAAACCTGTGACAAAAAAAATATTTCATTGTTGTAAGAGATGTAAAAAAAAATAATATTTCATTGTTGAAATAGATGTGACAAAAAATAATTTTTTTTCAAGTGTCACAAAAAATATTTTCCTGTTAAAATAGCTGTGACAAAAAATTTCATTGTGGAAATAGCTGTTGTTGCAAAAAAATTATGATTTGTTTTTGTTTTTTTTACCCTTCTTACTACTGAAATCAAACATGATTTTATGCCTTATTCAAATTAATAAACATTCTTAAATGTTTTTGTAAGTAAATGAAATAATTCAAACATTCTTTAATCTTTTTAAAAGTAAATGAAAAAATTCAAACATTTTCAGTTTCCATCAACTAGTCACAGTTTTATAAAACAAATATCATAAAAATGTTAAAAATGATGTTTTCTTAAAGAAGTCTTACCTCTATAATCAGCAATATAAATATTTCAAGCAGTAATGAGAATTGAGTTAAACCTCAATAAACATACAAATAACTCACTTGGACCAGAGGCCATCACCTTCACTATAACAAACATACAAACAACTCACTTGGACCAGAGGCCATCACCTTCACTATAACAAACATACAAACAACTCACATTGAACAGAAGCCATGCCGTCGCCTTCACTCTCAGCAGGGAAGAAAAACTGCACAAAACAATCAGCTTCTCCCCACATCATCTTTTCAAACAATGTCAGCTCCCTGATGCCTTCAATGGTGATCTCAAACTGGTGGTCAACTGGAGACCAACCAACAAACATGGTATCAGCAAATATTAGCCAGATAGTAGTTTCATGTCACATCTATTGACTTTAATGAATGACTAGTTAAAGACCATGTCCTATTTATTCTTACAACCCCTTTATCCTTCTTATTTAATTTATTAGACATTTTGAAGATCTTTGTATAATTATATTTAGTGTTCAATGAAAACTGTATTTTTTACGGGAACGTAGCACACATTTCACAAACGGTGACATTGTTACAAAAATATTTTAAGACCAAAATTGACACATAATCTTTTTAAACATTTAATAGAGATGTTTTTTAAAATCTACTTTCACTGCAGTTCTAGTATCAATTGTTCTAAGAGTGGGGAATATTTAACTCTTAATGTGCCATAAGGTTTTTGGAAAACTTCCGCCTCAGTCCCGAAAGAATTTCCCAAATTGCGATCAACTGGTTATGAAATTTTAAAAATTGTGTAAAATCCATTTATATTATTATTGTCATACTGACTTCATCTTTTACGATAAGAATGGTTATTTTATGTATCCAAAAGACAGTCTTGAGTTTAATAATATTTTTACCTGTAGCTTGGTACTATTATTTTAGCAATAAAGAATAGTAAAATCACATCTTTAAAAAAAACCATAAAAACTACCAAAAAACAGCGAATCAAGTGATAACACTAGCGAGGGAAACGGCCACCATTACTGGAAATTGAATACATCATCTTTCATGCACTGAGTAGGTTTTTTTTTCTGTAATTATGTTTCTAAAGCCAGTTCTATCAAGGCGCACTTTACCGCGCTTTGATAATAGCGCGAGGCGCGCCTTAACACAATTAGAGTTAATAACAACGTACCAGCTTTTCCTGACTTGGCGGATGCTGCACTCATCAAGTCTTGTCTTTCAAGATAAGCTGAAGGCTTCTGTGGCACAGTCTCCATACCGCTAGAGTCAAGGGCTAATCTTTGTAATGTTGCAATCTAAAGGGAAACGATTTCATTCAGTTAGCAAATAAAGACATCTTGAAGTGTGATAGAAGTCATTTACGTTTTGATGATCAAATCAAAGAGTGTTGTAAACTTTAGAATTTATTGCATTGCTTCTTGAAAATGTTTTTTTAAATCCAATTACTAATGAATATTTTCAAGACATATTTTACCAGACGAGATATTCACACAAAAATGCTAGTGTGTAAAATTTTTACTCTAATCATTTTGTTTTTAAAAAGTTAATTGCAAGTCAAGATGTTTTGAGTTGCTACTCTAGAGTTTGCTTAACAATTCATTTGTTTGTTATACCTGAGCTACTCTAGAGTTTGTTTAACAATTCATTTGTTTGTAACACCTGAGCTACTCTAGAGTTTGTTTAACAATTCATTTGTTTGTAATACCTGAGCAACTCTAGAGTTTGTTTTACAATTCATTTGTTTGTAATACCTGAGCTACTCTAGAGTTTGTTTAACAATTCATTTGTTTGTTATACCTGAGCTACTCTAGAGTTTGTTTTAAAATTCAATTGTTTGTAATACCTGAGGCTCAGACCCCATGGCCAACACTACTTTCAGCTGTCCAAAGTGCAGGCCTGAGAACGGGTCAACTATGGGCATGTAGTTGTCAATCGCCAAGACTGGGTACTAATGAGATAACAAGAGAAAAGTATAAACCTTTTATTTCTGAACATAATTTGCTTACCTAAAATGTTTGCGTTATTAGTGTAATGTTCACATAACACGGCTGGTCAGCTCATGTTGTTGTTAGCGTTTTAACGCTTGACAAAAGTAAGTAAATTAAATCACTATTTCACACTGACCTCAGACTTGAGCAGGGCGTTGGCAATCTTCCTGTCTCTGAATGACAAGTAGAGCTGGTGAAGACTTAACTTGACCATGCCAATCAGCTGGTGAATAAAAACAAAAGGATCATTACAATAACATAAGTTACTTTTATAGATAACTACAACTTTGATGCAGTATAAAACTGACTTGACTGACGAGGCAGGAGCTTAAAACTGACCTGACTGACCAGGCAGGGGAGGTTAAAACTGACCTGACTGACCAGACAGGATGTTAACTCTTTCCATGCCAATCGCCGATATATAGGCGATCTCGCCTGGTCACGTTTGTGCCAATCGCCGATATATAGGCGATTTGAGTTTTTGAATTTATTTCGTTGCTTAGAGTGTCCCATTAGACTTTTTAAGTTTTAAAATGAGAGGTAACTCTTTTCTACTTCCTTTCTGTTTAGAAATAGCATGTGTTTGCATTCAGTAGTGTTAAAATTAGCAGCTTGTTTCGATTTATTTTGTAAACAAAGATATGGCCACGCCTACTCAACGAACATAGTGATTTATTTTAGTATTTATTGCTATCTTATTAAATTTAAATGTGAATTATTGATGCAGAAATATTTTAAAACAATAATAAAACATTAGTTTTAGGATTTAGTTAAGATTTTCATCCGTATGATACGGCATTATATAAAAAAAGAGCGGTGGTGACAGTTCGTTTTCTATATAAGGACATAATAGAAAAAAGTTTTCTGCCATGGTCATCATCAATACAAAAAATGTCATAACTTTAAAACTACATGGGATATTTTCAAAATTTAAAAAGCATTTATATCATAAATGGAATTTACATTGTGATAATTAAAGGAGAAAAGGATTACAGCTATGCAGACTTTCTTTTAGTTTGGTAAGTTCAGATTTTTTACAAAGAAAATTTAAGACACAAAAATTGATCACAAAATCTTATAGTGAAAATAATTTTTGGTTTGGTAATATTTTATTTGCTTCTACATAATTGAATTCTCTATTCAATTTCCTTTCTTTTGATATAAGATACACCAATGTTGCTTTAGACATTTATTAAACATTTTACGATAGTTAAGGTCACCCTTAAAAAATTACCAAACTAAAAAAATGGTCTGGCACGAACGTGTAAGAAACCTCAGAAACCCCCTGGCAGGGAAAGAGTTAAAACTGACCTGACTGACCAGACAGGATGTTAAAACTGACCTGACTGACCAGACAGGATGTCAAAACTCACCTGAATGACCAGGTTAAAACTGACCTGACTGTCCTGGAAGGGGGTTAAAGCTGACCTGACTGACTAGGCAGGAGCTTAAAACTGACCTGACTGACCAGGCAGGGGGTCAAAACTGACCTGACTGACCAGGCAGGGGGTCTCAAAACTGACCCGAACACCCAGCAGCCCAGGTTTTAAGGTCAAAGATTACCTTGTCATTCTCAGAGCCGACCTTCTTGTCCCACACCTCAATGATCATGTAGTTGTCTCTGAGTCTCTCCAGGAGCTGTGATGTCATCAACACTGGAGCCACCTGTCAAGATATTATTGGAATAGAAAGTGGCAGAAACCAAAATTGACATCATTTATTTGTTACTTTATCCACACAAGATGAATAAATTTCCTTTACAATTGTAATCTGAAATAGAAAGTTATTCAATTTAAATTAGGACAATCTGCTGATATTAAACTCTTAAAGTCGCATAAGGGTTTTCAATAAACTTACGCCTCAGTCCCGTAAGGATTTCCTGTATTAAAATCAACTGGTTATGAAATTAAAAAATTTGCGTAACATCCATTTATAATATTATTGTCATACTGACTTCATTTTTTAGGCTAAGAATAGTTATTTTACGCATCCAAAAGACCCTACTGAGTTTAAAACAATATTTACCTGTAGTTTAGTACTATTATTTTAGTAATAAAGTATAGCGAAAACATATCTTCTAAAAAAAAAAAGTTTAAACTACCAAAAAACATCGCGAATCAAGCGATAACACTAGCGCGGGCAAAGGCCGCCATTGCCGGAAGTTGAATACATCATTTTTCAAGCATTGAAGAGTTTTTACTTTCCGAGATCTCATTTCTAGCGAGAGTGGTATCTAGGGACGCATTACGATGCTTTACAGATAGCAGGGAGAGACGCATTACAACACTTTGCGACTTTAAGAGTTAAGCCATAACAATATTACTAAAAAATACCATGTTCTATTGGTCAACTACTATACCTGGAGAAAATTGAACTCTGGATCCATCGTTCCCCAGCAGACGTTAGAGTGCACAGATTCATTACACCAAAACATTCTACAAACAAGGTAAGTGTTGCGAACAACAGAATCCCTTCCTGTTCAAACACACAAGAGAGTGATAACTTGTTAAAAAACAAATCAAAACACATTTTTCAAAAGATTTTAAATAGAAATTTTTAAATTTAATATAAATAAGATATTTTAGGAAACATTATTATTACATGAATTAAAATCTTTCTGTTGTAAATAAATTTATATTAATTAAATAAGAAATACATGTTGTAAACCATTCCCTTATATCATGATATATTTTTTAAAAAAAATATTCACAATGCTTTGCTTCATAAGGCAGGTATATTACTTTTGTTGAGCTGCAATCTCAATTATTCAATCCCTAGTAAAAGTATGCAATACTTTAGTGATGTTATTATTGTCCCACCTTCTGGCTGTGCTACTGATGTTATTATTGACCCACCTCCTGACTGTGCTAGTGATGTTATTATTGACCCACCTTCTGACTGTGCTAGTGATGTTATTATTGACCCACCTCCTGACTGTGCTAATGTTATTATTGACCCACCTCCTGGCTGTGCTAATGTTATTATTGACCCACCTTCTGGCTGAGCTGATGTTATTATTGACCCACCTCCTGGCTGTGCTAATGTTATTATTGACCCACCTCCTGGCTGTACTACTGATGTTATTATTGACCGACCCACCTCCTGGCTGTGCTAATGTTATTATTGACCCACCTCCTGGCTGTACTACTGATGTTATTATTGACCCACCTCCTGGCTGTACTAATGTTATTATTGACCCACCTCCTGGCTGTACTACTAATGTTATTATTGACCCACCTCCTGGCTGTACTACTGGTGTTATTATTGACCCACCTCCTGACTGTGCTACTGATGTTATTATTGACCCACCTCCTGACTGTGCTACTGATGTTATTATTGACCCACCTCCAGGCTGTGCTACTGATGTTACTATTGACCCACCTCCTGGCTGTGCTACTGATGTTATTATTGTCCCACCTCCTGGCTGTGCTACTGATGTTATTATTGACCAACCTCCTGACTGTGCTACTGATGTTATTATTGACCCACCT
>MUZC01000260.1:0-35347 GCA_002072015.1 Radix auricularia
TATAATCATTGCTACATCTCCTGGATACTAATTTCTGAAGGTGTATTTATCAACCCAGTCACTCCTGCGTGGCATCTGGTGCCATTTATCTAAAGGGTTTACTATTCAAAGACTTTTGGACTATCCTGATTCACGGAGAGAGATGATTTGTCATCTAGTTCTAGGGAAACATAATTTCATCCTAAAAAATCACACACGTTGTGGCTTGTGGTTTAGTCCTGTGAAGTCAGCATTATCTTGAAAAAAAAAATAAACAAAATGCTTAATATGGATTGCATTGCATCTTTTACTAAAATTCTAGTCGTTGAAGAATACAAACAGAAGAGGACCCTAATTATTAAGTAATTAATTACTGTACTGCGAATATCATATTAATAATATCAGTCTTCTGTTGAAAAACAATATAACAACACTGGATTTAGGCCCATTTGCAAATAATTCAGGGGTTAATAAATCTGTAAATTAAAAAAGAAATAGATTTAATAAAAGTAGCTTCCCTTGTCACAATTTAAAAAAAACAACTATAATTGTAAAAAAATCCACCTTGACCCTGGCATTGACTTTTAACCCAGTATTCGCAATAATAACACAACTTACACAAGTCACGTTCTGTAAGGGAGCCTGCGTGGTAGCTACACACTACACTTCCAGTATGCTCTTTTACATTGGACAATTGTAATAGTATACGTTACAATACATTGTTAACAAAATATTTCTATGATGGCATCAATTGTAACTCAGTATCCTCCTTTTCAGTTAAATAAGCCACGGTTTGACCAGGTAATATTTGAAACAAAATGAATGACTTAAATTATTTATTATTAGGCTTATGAGTACTTATGACAGTTCAGACTAATAATAATAAACTAATAAAGTAAAGTAAAGTTCAGACTTCAGGACCCAAATAATAATTGTGTAAAGTAAATGATGTGTATTATATAATTTTTAATATTATAATGTTGTTCATTGTTAAGTCTAATTTTTCCAATTAGTTTTCATTTTTATGTTTGATATAGGCTATATAAACTATATAACTATATATTATAATTATAGCTTGAGTTACTGGTTCATTGAATAACTGAAAACTTTAGACAATAACTTCAATAAACGTTTCTACTATTAAAATCATTTAAAATTTAAATAATCTGATACTGATACTTCTTTTGATTCGTTATCATTATTAAGTATTAATTTAAGTAGGGGTGCACTGGGTTTCCCCTCCAGTGCATCCAGCTCCGGCAAATCCATAATTGGTCTATTTTTACAAAACTGGCAGGATTTCAGTTCATAAATCCGGCTGGAGGAGCCGGATTTAAATAATTAGAATTTGGTACATCCCTACTTTTAAGTGGAAATTTTTATATTTAAATACAGTTTAAATAGTGAAGTGTATTTTAAGGATTAAATAAAATATTTTAATGAGGTGTTAATTAAAAATAGATTTTTAAGAATGACATACTTTTGGGGGGTTCCGAGATTTGTGACAGTTTGTGATTGGGGGGGGGGTCGGGTGTGAAAATGGTCAAAAATACTTTATGGACGGCCCCTCATGGACCATGGACAGAAGCGTAAATTAAATGGGTTACCTGTGCCCATTCATGGCTAATTCATATTTGGTGCCCTTAAGAAATATGGAAAATACTAAATTATACAGAATAAATTGATTATTGAAGGATTAGCCCTCAGCACCCTTGGCAACTGCTCCGATGCCGAGTCGTTGTTACGCCCCTGACCGTGGACCTTGTCACTCCTCGTATAAAACTGAATGAAGTAAAGAAATAAGATGGTGATTTGATTTTTTTGTGGGGAACCATAAAAAATGTTTCATTTGTCCAATTTTTCATATTGTATGTGAAGCGCAACCTTAATTAACACTTTAAAGCTAATTGCTTAAAACTAATATAATTGACTCAAATAACATCTTTGGTCATGAGTATAAAATAATTGTGCTATACCATTTAATTTTAATCCTTGTTACATTCTCATTCATTATACATATAGTATAGGGTTACTTGGTTTGCAAACATCAGAATATTCTGAACCATTCAAGGATCCCAAGCTATAAACTGTTAAAAAATTATTTAAAATTCTTTTGAATTTAAGCTAGGCATGATAGAACAGAAAAAGTACATTGTGTCTACTAAAGTAACAATAGACTCTGACTTATGAAGTGAATCCATTAACAAAAATAGGGACAATAAGTTAGTCTTTTAATTAATCAATGTAATATATCTCGTAAATTTCTTAAAAGATTCTCTTTAGAAGATAAATTTATTTTTTTTGTACCATCATAACTAAACATATTCAAACTTTTCCTTTTCAAGAGTAATTTTTGGGGGAGACTTAAGCATTTTTTGGACATCATAGACCCAAGGACACTCTTCACAACATCTGTAAGTATACCAACTTAGCTAATCTCACTTACCTATTTAAGCTTATTACCCGCATGGACTATAAATAATTTGATTGTAATAGATTAACGATTTAAAAAAAAACAATTGGTCAAACAGTCATAATATTTATAGTGGCACTTGGAGTTTACTTTCTGCTTTAAACATTTTGTGTACAAAATTTAAAAAGAAAACAGTTTTTAAATAATGTTTCTATTTCTGTGCCTACATTCATAGATAAATAACATTCTGGCTACTCAATTAAAGCAACACACAAAAAAAAAATCATGTTAAGCCTGGTACCTATTGGAATTCAGGACGTGTTATCGCATTTTCGTATTATGTATCAGTACTTATGTTAGATATCAGAATTATGTAGTTATCAGTAATTGTGTTTAGATTTTAGACATATTTTTATGAATTTTCTTGTGTAATGAATATACCTGACATTTTTTTATTTAAAAGTCATTTCTTTACATTAAAAAAAAAATTATTTTCTCTTTAATCCAACTACAAGTCACCACAAATGATGACGTAAAACTCTCTAAACTTTTACACATATTCTAATGACGTCAACTAAAAAAAAACAACTAATTATTTTGCACCCATTCGCACCACTCTTCAATGCTTGAAGAATTGTGCATTCGACTTCCGGCAATGGCGGCCGTTCCCTGCGCTAGTGTTACCTCTCGATTCGAAATATTTTTTGGTAGTTTTAACGGGGTTTTTAAACAGATCGAGTAACTGAGTGTTGATGCACAAATGGCAGGTCAGGACATACAAAAAACATATATACCTCATGGGTCTAGGACTTATGGATGCTGTGATCAAGGGTGATGACAGACGGACGGACGGACAAAACGGGTGCAATAGCGATTTCGACATCTCGAAAATGCGCTAAAAATGTTTAGAGAGTAGCTTTTAATAAAATTGTTAGATTTTTTTTGTCTCAAGAGGTAATTAGTTT
Source organism: Radix auricularia (assembly GCA_002072015.1). NCBI lineage: Eukaryota > Metazoa > Mollusca > Gastropoda > Lymnaeidae > Radix > Radix auricularia. Next base: position 3,358 of record MUZC01000260.1, read on the forward strand.
TTACAACAGAAGGATACATTTTTTTGCCATATTTCGCTATATATTTTGCATTTTTTAGAGTCAACTCAGTGATGCCATTAAACTTTTGGATGACTACAAAAATGGTAAATTGCCTCCTGGTGTCACAGATGAGCAATTATGGAAGGCACAAAAGATCAAACAAGTGAGCACCAAGCTATTCTGTCAGAGAAAAGAAGTCTGAATATAATCTTTGAGGTTTTAGGATTTCTGTCTTTCAATTTGTGGTTGAAAATGTTAAATAAAAGTCATAGAGAAATAGTTTAGTTGACATGGAAAGAAAAATTTAAGAATTGTGTGTATTAGCAGCCATTTTGACACCTCCCAGTTGGCCATATATTTCATTAATAGGCACTATCATTTATTCATCATTCTGAAAAAAGTAATTTTTGATGGCCTCTTATACCCAAAATAATTTTTTTTAAAAAGTAAGTAAAAGTAAGTTAAAAAATATAGTATACAAGTTAATGCAATATTTAACTGAACATTGTTTTATGTAATGCTGCTAAGCTTGTAAATTTTATTTATTCAGGCCATCATTCATCCAGACACAGGAGAAAAGATTTTCATGCCATTTAGGATGTCAGGTAAAGACAATATTTTTATTTCTTACTTAACATTTTTTGTAACTTAATTTCTTGTGGACTTAAATTTGCATTTATTTTTAGGCAAGGTTTTATTAGTACCCAGGCTAAACATAAAATTTTATAAAATAAAATGTTCAGTTTTCTTACTCAATTCCAGCCATAAGTTAGAGGCCAGGAAAGAGTTAATGTTTTCATTTTTTCTTAAGAAAGACTGTTGTAAAATAATAAATATGACTTTAACTTTAATGATAAAAGTAAATATCTGTTTCAGGATTTGTACCATTTGGCTCCTTCATTGTGAGTATTTTTTTTAGTTTATTAAAAGACATGTTTCACTTGGAATTCTTTTATTCAATGTTGAATGGTTACAGCTTCTTCTATTTTTTTAAATAAACCTAATTATGGTAGCTGGATAGCAAAGTCAATAGTGCGCTCGCCTCACAAGCTGTGGTGCATGGAATCTATTGCTAAAAATTCCACCGCTGACCTGGAGAGGAGATGGGCGCCGCCAGGTCTACCAAGCCCCGAGAAAGTCTTAGAAACATTAGAACCCCCTACGATCACAAGGGTATGGGATACAAAAAAAAATTATGGTAGAATAAGCCTCATGAATTAGTGGGAGTGGGTTACAAAGAGATCCTTAAAAAAAAGATTACAAAATCTATTTATGTTCAGAAACTTAACTCCTATTGTTACCTCTGTTTTTAGGTGGTTGGGCTACTCTTACCTAATCCAACTATGACTCAGATAGTTTTTTGGCAATGGTTGAACCAGAGCCACAATGCTTGTGTAAACTTTGCCAACAGGAATGCAACAAAGGTAATTTGTCTGTCTTTTTTGAACTTGCATTTTCAATTGTTTATGGTAGCACAAATTTTATTTAAAAATGGTTCAGCTGTTAGTTTGATGAGATTTTTCAAAGCTCTTGAACAGAGTAAAATATTTTGAACACCATGGGGCATACCTGAAATGTTTTCGCTTTCTATTTATTTACCTATATCTGATAATTTAACTCGTTCTACATGATACACATGCATCTTTTGTAACTTATAGTTTGTATATGAACAATAATTTGAGCAGCATTCTCCCTGAAAAAATACTATCATGCATAAATGGATAATTATCTGTTTGGTATCAACTATCATAACTTAGAAAAAGATTATTATCTACCAGTGATTTACTTTTATTTAGCTAGTATTCAGTCAGTGCAGTCTTGAGACTTTCCCATATTTTCGTCAGCTCCAACTACAATTCTTTCTGACATAAAGTATAAACTCATTAGACATAAAAATATTAGATGTGTCATAGCAGAGCTGTCTACTGGTTGAAATTTTAATTTTTAAAATATTTTTTATACAGCCAACTCCATTGAAACGATTTGTTCTGGGCTACACAGGAGCTGTTACAGCTGCTGTGACAATAGCAGTAAGTATGAACTATACACAACAGCAAGAAAATGTTTTAATAATGATCCCAAAGTTACAGGATGGTAGTCACTTCTTTGTTATGTATGTTTTATATTAGAGACAATGGTCTATCTAGTTGTAAATAATAACAGCTGTTCAAAAATCAATTTTTAATGCTTTCAAAATTCAGATGTTTATAGATTCTCATTTAAGGCTTTTAAGATCAAAAATGTTTTTGGCGATATATTTTAGTTATTCTTCATTAAATCCATGATCATTTTTAATGAAATTAAATTTAATCATTCAAATGCACCTTGAATTTTAACATGTCTTCAGGTGGGTTTAAGTTCCTTAATCAGGAGAGCTAATCGATTCGGTCACACGACTAAATTGTTAATACAGAGATTTGTTCCTTTTCCAGCCGTAGGTGAGTAGTTGCCATTGAAAATATTTTTTATTAATAATTATCCTACACATTTTGTCACTGATAGTTGGCCTTTTAGAATTAGAATACATTCTTTACAGGTAACCCAGATAGTATAACTGCAAAAAGAAAGAGTGTATTTTTTAGGGCTGCGGAAATTAACTATTAATTTATTGATTAATCTGTAAAAGATTTTAGCGATTAAAATTATTTTAATCGATAAAATAGCGATTAAAATTGAAGAAAACGTGTTGCAAAATACTACTAATTAATCAATAAATAATTAATTATTTATAATTAATAATAGTTTGCTTTTTTTAACGTACAAACTTCTCCATTAAAAATAAAGATTTTTTAAGTGTAAACTTTAAAATGAGCTGTTTGTATAAGGAAAATGATATTAAAAAATTAAACATTGTTTTTAATTAATTAGCATAACAAAATTGAAATTCATGGACATTCTAGTGAACTACTTATTTAAATTAAAAAATGTGAATTGCCTGTTTTTGTTACTTCCCTTGAAATTTTCAGTTTAATGAAGGCATACATCTTATTTTTTAGCTTTAATAATAATTATCGATTAATAATTCAGTAATATTTCAAAAGTTAACAATTAAATTTAAATTAATCAATAACAGCCCTAATATTTTTGTATTCTCACTGCATGATGCTTTTTTTTGACACTGTTGACAATTTTGAACTGCTTAGCACCCCTAATGAATCCCAGACTATACATGCTATGATTTTTTTCTCTGGTTGTCAATTTCCACTGAGGCAAGAACATAAGAGTGGCATCCTCTCTAAATGCATTTTAAATTGCACACTCACACTAAATTATTGTATCCTCTGTGGTATAGAGTAAAGAGACATGTTTGTACTTAGCTGAAGCTTCTTTATGTTTCAAAAACCCATTCAGGTGGCCCTCGTGGCCTTGTAAAGTTTCTCACCACTGCACTATAGAAACTACTTTTTACAGTCACTTGATTTTTTTAGTCACTACATTATTTTTAGCCAACCACTAATTTGTTTTTTTTATAAAAACTGTACTTGTTGGAAGTACACACTGGGAACCCGTTAAAAAAATAAAAATAATTTGACATAAGCTCAGGGAATTGAACAAAATTTGCTGAACACAAGGTGAAGAAAATTTACTGTTATATCTCTAGTGCTAAGTGCTATCTGAACCCAGTCTACTGATACTATTTGTAGAAATACAAGGCATGATTTGGAAGATTATTATCAACAGTACCCAAGATGTTAAATTTCTATTTTTAGTAATGATTTTAGTAGAATTTTATAAACCAGTGCAATACTTTCAGCTGAGGCAATCTCCAGCCCATAGCTTATCAATTTCCAGTTTTGTTCATAAAGTCTGCCAAGAATGTTTTTTTTGGAATTAAAAAGAACTGTCAAGAAATCAGTTATTTTTCTTAATGATTGCCATATAAATTTCAACTCTTTTATTAATAAATTTGGAAATTGTTTCACTGAGCATTTTTCACATTATATTATATTTGCTAGCCTTTACAGCATCAGTACATGACCTATTTGAAATCTTTAGCTCAACTATCAATGGCTATGTTAATTATTGACTTTCAGCAAATGTTTCAAATGGTGCTAGTTTTTTTCACAAACAAGCAATGTGATTTAAACAGTAAATTAAAGCTTTAATAATGGGCATACCCATGTGTTAACGTTTCGACAAATGCCTTCACTAGCACATAAATTAAATTGACATTACATATTACCTTTTATACCCTGGAAAAATTAAGTAGAGATAAGAAAAACAGAGAAGTGAAAAGAAGAAAGATGGGCTTAAGTTCTTAGCAAAAATACAAGATAGAAGCAGAGGAAGGAGGTTTCAAAAGTAAACAATTTTTAAAAAAAACAGGACTGGGAAAAGATTTTACAGTTACATAAAATTGTAAAGAGGGAAATAATTGCAGTCTATTTTATCACAAAAGGTCAATTTGTTGTGTATCTTGTATTTTAATTTTTCACAAACTATTCAAAGGAATAATCATTATAAAGTAAAATTGAAAAGCAGCAATATTATTTTACAGCCACTGCCAGCACATGCAATGTTCTACTGATGAGGAATAGTGAACTCTATGAGGGGATAGAAGTTGTTGACAAAAACAACAATGTTGTGGGGACCTCCAGAATTGCTGCAAAAAAGGTATTTCAACCTATTGAATTTAAGTTTTGAAGTTTTTATTTTAAACATGGAATAGTCAAATGGTTAATTTGTTTGAAATAGACCCTCATTCTTCAAGCTAGGAAGTAAATTGTTTTACTACAGTTTTCGTTGGTTTGGTTAAAAGCCAATTCTACTCAGTGCAGAAATTGTCTAAATAAAATGTTAATTATTTCCCTTAAACCTTCCAAGTTCAGTAAAAGTGCTTCATATCATCTGCAATTTTTAACAAGTATTTTATTTATGACCATTTATTTGTTTTCGTTAGTCATTTACTTAGGGTATTAGACATGTTGGTTATTTTCAACTTATTGTTAATTTTAACAATATGATAATGTTTAAAAGTATTGTTTAGAAATTTTATAAAAGAATTAAGCTAATGAATGTTCATTCTCTGTTGGGTCGAGCCGTTAGGCTCTTAGGACCCGGTTCAATTTTTCGCAAGCGGGCATCACCATAGAGGTAATCCTCTGCAGGTACCGCAACTTCACCCTGCAAAACCCCGTCCAACCCGGGGCAACATTCTAGTACATGGGCCACCTTTTCCTGGGGGCAGCCACACAGCCGACAGGCCAGTTCCCTCCTGTTGTCAAACTTGTATAGGTAGCTTCGTATTGGACAATGGTCAGTTCTCATCCGTATTATGAGCGTCTGACTACTACGTTCAAGTCTCCACCAGGGATCGCTTTTGCTCAGTCGCTGCATTTTCTGGTACACCTTCCTGGCCGTATTCCCATTTGCCCAGCCCTCAAGCCACTTCTCACGGAAATGGTCTTTTAGCCACGACTTGACCCCCAGTTGGGTCAAGGGCCTATCGGGTTGGGGCTGGGCTGCGCCTGCCCTAGCCAGTGCGTCGACCCTGTCTGATTGGGTCGTACCGCAGTGTCCGGCCATGTACTATAGGACTACTCTGCCGCCACATGCCAGGAGTTCACCTACTGTCTCCAAAATGACACCTACCGTCTTGGCCTCCAGAGATGATCGATCCAAGGTTTCGAGCGAAAACCGAGAATCGGTGAAGACCACAATGGTCGGGAAACTCTTTCTCTTCGCTAGACGTCGGCGCACTTCCTTCAAACCCCTGTGTATCGCTTCCAGTTCGGCTTCATGACTACTGTTACCAGATCCACACGGCCCCGACAGCTCCACGCTGTCGGGTCCTGGCTGGGGGTATTGAATTAGCACACCGTATCCACTTCTGCCATCTCTGAAACGTGAGCTGTCTGTAAAGACTTTTACCATGCTGTCTCCATAGGCGTCGATAGTGCGCAGAGTCTCGTCTCGCAAGAGCTCGACGGGACTGGCCCTGGTCACCGCGGCATTTGCCAGTGTTAAACGTATTTCAGGCGGGTCAAAGCTTTCATATGGCCCTTGAGCAGGGACCAGTTGCATTCGTTCCCTGTGCTTGGGTAGGGGGACTGAGTCTTCTAGTTCCTAGACCGCGTCCATAAAGGAGGGTCGCTTCAGTCTTGTCCTCTTAACCCATCGGTCTTGTAATTGGTAGCAGGGTTCGCCATGCTCCAACCTGCGGTATCGCTCAACCGTGGTCATGATTGCCTTTTCTCGCCTTATCGTCAGGGGTTCTACGTTTGCCATAATTTCTACCGCAGCGGTGGGTGTAGTACGTAACGCCCCGCAAATGAACCGTAGAGCTTGGTTCTGTAATCGGTCCAGTCCCTCTAGAGCCGCACGGCTCGCAAAGGCCTGGACCGGGAGGCTGTAGTCAATAGCACTTCTCACGCTACCAAGATAGAGAGCTCTTAGTAGTCTTGCGTCTGCACCCCAACTAGTGCTAGCTAGTTTCTTCACCAGGGACAATTTAACTGTGGTTTTGGCGCATAATTCATGCACATGTTTATGCATCTGGAGTTTCTGGTCCAGCTTTATACCCAAGTACGTTGGTGTCCGATCCCAATTTAACCTCTTTCCGCAGATCTGAAGCACCACCTCGTGCTTCAGAGCATTCCGTCCATTAGTGAAAATGGAATGGACCGTTTTGTCCGTATTGACTTCTAGGCGCCATTGGTTGGCGTAATTTTCAATACGATTCAGATCATTCTGCAGCCGGTTCTGCATTGTTGCAACGTCTTTTCCTGAACTCCATACTCCAGATCGTCAGCAAACATGGCATTCTGGGACTCGAGAATGTCTTGTAGGTCGTGGACGTAGGCTAAGAACAATGTACAGCTGAGCGCAGAACCCTGTGGGTGTCCATCTTCCAGCCGTGCCTCGCTGGATAGCGCTTCTCCAAGCCGTGTCTTAATCGTTCAGTCCGTGAGGAACGATTTTATCCAGCTGTACATTTTAGCAGTGACACCTAACTGCTGCAGCTTGTAAAGTAGCCCTCCACGCCACACCTTATCGTATGCTTGCTTTAGATCGAAAAACACCGCAACCGTGTGGTTCTTCATCTGGAGTTCGTTTGTCATGGTCTGAATTAAGCATAGTGCTTGGTCCATCGGGTTGCGTCCCTTACGGAACCCACCCTGTGCCTTTGGAATGCTTTTGGTCTTCTCGAGGTACCAATAAAGCCGTGCGTTCACTAACCGTTCTGCCACCTTCCCCACACACGATGTGAGGGAAATGGGCCGGTAGCTAGATGGGTGTTCGCCTGGCTTTCCTTCCTTATGTATTGGGGTTATTATGGCCTTTTTCCACAGCTTCGGCAGTGCGCTTGTAGTCCAGGTTCGGTTGATAAAACTCAGTAGTTTTATTCGGCCTGTCTTGCCCAGATGCTTGAGCATTTCGTTGTGAACCTTATCTGGCCCTGGTGCTTTACCAGCTTTGTACTTGTCAAGTGCAGTTCGCAACTCTGTCATCGTGAAAGGTGCCGAGAAAACCTCGAATTGAGGGCCCGTGCTTTGTCCCCGGGAGCCCTCCTTTTGCATTCGGTCGATCATTTGGCTAAAGTCAGATCTGGCGCCCATTTTATTCACCTGGGCAAAGTGTTTATTCAGCGCCCGTGCGCGCTTCGTTTCACTTGCTCTTTGGCCCTTTGACGTCGTCAATGGGTTGGGGTTTTTTACTTTACCCGCACCAGATAGTGCATCGATTAGCCGCCAAACTTTTCTACCGTCTGCGAGATCGAGTTTTTCGCACATATTTACCCACTTGGCTTTCTTCGCCTTTTCGACAGCAGCACGGACTTCAGCTGTCAGTCTGTTGTACGCCCTACGAGCCTCGGGCGTCTTCAGGCTGGCAGCTTTTTTCCGTGCTTTCGCTCTTTGTCTCACCAATTCTTTTAGGCTCCTGTCCCAGTAGGGCCTGAATTTCTGTTTCCCGTTCGTCCTCGGGACTGTGCTCCTCGCAAGCCCGAGGATTGTGCCAATAAACTTCTCGTAGGTGTCGTCCACGTTGCCTCCTGCAACATCCAGCAGAGCGAGCTTGGTCTCGCTCTCGGCCTCGTATCTTCGCCAATCGGCCTTGCGGAATTGCCAATGCCTTCTGCCAAGCACAAATTCAATCAGAATTGGGAGATGGACGCTTCCAACCTCCTTCAATACTTCCAGTCTATGCTTGGACTCTAGGTCCGCTGAGATAAGCGTTAGATCTGGGCGGGACTCCGTGCTGTGTCCCGTGTGCAGCAGCATCGGTTCGCTGTGCTCATTCTGTAATCTTATCAAGTTCGTACCAATACAGACATCCTCGATGTATCGGCCTGACGCATTCCGCTCGGTGTAGCCCCAGTAGGGGGACTGTGCATTAAAGTCCCCTGCTATTATCGTTCGACTTAACGTGATGTCTTCCCCAATTGGAAGCGCCATTGGGTTCCTGGGCGTATTATATACGTTCTTGATTGTAAAGCCAACGTCGCCTTTGAAAACCCTCACAGTTAGGGTGTCAGTGTTGCTGTAGCACTTGGCTTCGAGGAATTCCACCGTGACATCGTTCCGGACCGCTGTGGTAAGGCCCCGGCATCGCCGGTCGCACCTGCAATGGTATAGCGAATAACCAGTTATGTGAAACGGCTTACCCTTCAGAAGCGTTTCTTGGAATAATGCTACATCCACATTCCTTTCGTGTAGTAGTTTGGTTATTTCGTGCGCCTTTTGCCTTATTCCACAGACATTCAATTGTAGCACAACTAGGGCTTGATCAGGATGGCCCTTCGCACCCATACCAAGACGGTCAGTCGCCGGTTGACCGGTAGGACGTGACCTGTCGTCCGTCATCACGCCTAGAGGAGTGGTAACCAACCCAGCCAGCGTACCACCGTCCGCTGGAACATGGGGGTTTAGAAGGTCCATTCCGGGACCTGCGTTTTTCGAAAATAGAACCATAGAATAAGAGAGGGAGTAGGCAGAAATCTTCAACTCATTGAGGGCGTTCCGTGTGCGTCTCGCCCCTTGCCCAGAGAGTCTTTCGGTCTTCGGCATTCCTAGCCGGGCATTGCTGGTTATGGGCCTGCTCCCATACCCAGCACCGGACCTCACGGTGAGGTCAAGCCCAATCCTTACGTTTGTACGAAAGGTTCCGGTGCCTGTGTTTTGGCGTTGGCGCCGTGGTTATTAGTTTCAGGCCGCAGTCACTTCTGCTACCTTACTCATCTCCCAGGCCACGGAGAGGCAAACCACTTCTGAGAGATTTAAGCTAATAAATACAATAACCTACTTTATTAGAATTAAGCTAATAAAGTTGGCTATTGTATTTTTTTATATTTGTTGAAAGGAAATACTTGAAATTAATGTTATGAAATTTGTGGTGTTGCATAAAATGAAATGATTAAAATTATAAGCTAAGTGTTCAAGAGATTTATTTAAAATAACTAAAAAATATGTTCTTACAAGCATATAATCACAAAAGATAATCTATTTGAAAGTGTATCTTTATTAAAAGGCTATTTCTCATGGTCCCTATTTTCTGGAAGATACATTGCTCCTTTTAAAACAAATTAGTAATTTCTAATTTTAGTTTTGCAAGTTATCATTGAAATTATCTTGTGCCACCCACATCATCATATGGAAATATCTCTCAAATACTGTCCCTAATGCCCTCTCTTGTCCAGTCATATTTGTTCCTTTTTATACTGCTACAATTTTGTTATTCCAAGAATCTTTATAATCAATGTTACCTCTAAGTTTCGTTGGTCCATGTGCAAAATGATAAACTCTTATGCAAAGATGCACAGCATCCATTTTATTTTTGTGTGCAAAACTTTACATCCCAAAAATATAGATATTCTATTAATCTTATTAAAATTTGCTGGGTAATTCTAAACTGGTGCACGGCATCTGTCAGATATCTGAGCACATAAAAGGAACATATTGTTTAATATATGAAGTAATTGATGGAAAGATAAAATCATTCTTTTGCTCTTTTAAATTATTTTCATTTTAATTTGGCCGAAAACCCACACATCCTTTTGAGAAAAAGAGGCGCGGCCATCATGAGGAAGAAAACATTTATTATTTAAAGAGATCTGTTGTTTTTTTCTTGTTATCATTTCATAAAATGAATTTAATTATTTTCTGTAGTTAATATTAATCAAATCATCTATTGAAAGACTAAGTAAACAGACAAACTCTTTTAGTTTCATGCCACAAAGTATAACATTGTTCACTTCACTGCATATAAATTATCTCAAAGGTTTAAATGATGTAAATTTAACATTGTGGATCCTATTTTAAAATCAGTGATTTTGTTTTTGTTGCACATTTGAAATAATTTTGACATTAGTAACTTAATAGTAACTATATCAATAAATAAAAATCTGTTGTATTACACAAAAAGTATTTTAAAAAAAAACAACATCCAAATGTATGTCTTTTGAAAAAAATCTTAAAATTTCTCAGGCAGTAGTTACTCTTAAATTACATGTTTTTTTAAATTTCAAAGGCAGCGAGTAACACAATTTTTATCATTATTTATTTCTCTTTCTACAACTTCATTATTTGGTATCTGTTTTTGTCTGTTAGGCATTGAAAGAAACAGCTTTGACCAGAATGTTTCTGCCAGCACCAATTTTGATCATACCTCCAATAGTCATGTCTATGTTAGAAAAGTGAGTGCACATCTTATATTTTAAATGTAATGCAGACCCACTTGTTTAAAGAAATAAATCTCTTGTGATGTTCCTTGTTTTATTGCAAATTCATATTTAAAATACCTAATTTATTTACTTTTAAGGAGCAAGATCATTAAAACAAAGTGCTTACATCATTTAAGAATAGGTACCGCACTGAAATTTTAAAATGGGCAGACAGGTTTTTTTAATTGTTTCATTTTAAAGTACTAGCAATTCTAAGACACCATCTTCTAACAAAATCGAACACATATTATTTCACAGTACATAAATCATATACTATAGAAATTATTCTTTCTTAAAGTTGAAAATCTTCGTAAGTGATTTATAACTGAAACAAAAACATCCCTAATGTTTTGACTTTTTCTTAGTCATTGTAACTTGTTTACATTGGCAACCAAAGTGATGATCATGTGTACCTAAGTCCTTAATATAATGACTATTAAGGATTAATAATATCATTTTATTACTGTCAAATGTATTAACAATTACTTGTAAAGGTAATATATTTCAGGGTAATACAACAGTTTTATATCAACAGTCAGAAAAAAAATAGAATCCACTCCAAAGTCGGAGTAGTAGTTTACGCTACTTACAAACCCAAAAAGTTAACGTTACTGTACAATGAATCGTAAAACTAACTAGTGAAAACTGCTCATTTTCCAATAAATAAATAATTAAAATAAAAATTTAAACTATAAATATGTTTTATTTCAATAATATTGCTTACCAACTAAGCCTTTGAGATCGAAAAATGTCAATTTGTTTGTTCCTGCTGGTGCGCTTTAGAATCAATAGACTTAGCCATTTCCTCGCACCGGCGAAACGTTTTTCAAAACGAAAATATAGAGTTATTTTGTTCGTTTTGCCGAAATGCGCGATAATAAAAGTTGAAAAGCTATTTACGTATTTAATAGCAAAATGGACAAGCTTTTCAGAAATGTTAACTGACAAGTCCAATTCAGTCAAAAACATATAATAAAATAGCATTTTCCTGGAATTTTCATTTTTTAATACAATTAAAATAATTTCTTGTAATGTTGTTTTAAACGAAACTCAAGATTATTCAATTTCTCATGTGATTCATTACTTCGTAACGCAATTGTATGTATTGCGAGCTACGGCATAAAGGTTGAATGGAAGAGGGTAAAAAACCATCGCTCGGCTATGGCTCACAAATTGTTATGGTGATGGTCTAGAATATTACTTAAAATATCTTGATAATGATTATGCACCATCTATATTGTATGGTATGCATATTTCTTATTAAAAATATAAGCTTCCCAAAGCCCTAATCTGGTAATTACAAAGTTGTTTTCTTTGATAGAAGGTTATATGGTCATTTGAGCTTAATAATTAAATTGTGAAAAATGTATTTTAAAAAAAACAACACATATGCCGAAATTAAATATTTAATTTTTGCACACTGGAAAAACAAATACTGGAATCACTTATTTTTGCTTTAAAAGATATTTAATATGATAGCAGAATGCATGTCTTTTGCAATGAAATCAACTTGTCAAAAATAAATGACCAATTTAAATCTATGTACTAAATTCGTTCCAGAAAAAAATTCCTTATACGAAACCCTCGACTACACTTGCCTATAAATGCTGTTGTCTGCACTTTGGCCTTTGGATTTGCCTTACCAGTTGCAATTGCTCTTTTTCCACAATATTCAGAGGTAAGCTCTAGTTTCTATATGAAGATGCATTAATTATTCAGAATGCTTCTGTTTTTATTGTCCCCTCTCCTGTTATTAATTACCAATGTAATTTTAATTAATATATGGTATGCAATATTAGTAGATTTAAACAATCTTTTCAATATTTTGTTTGAAGTTATCTTGTTAAAATAATTTTATCTTCAAAAAGAAAATGGCTTATAGTGGAAAACGTTTACATTATTTGGTTACATTATTTAGAATCATGGATTTTAACTATTTTAAATTTTTTAAACGAGCCCTAACAGAGTATTGCAATATTTCATTATTGGTTGTTTTAATTTAGTCACTGGTTTGATATATAAAAAAAACATCCACTCACAAATTTTAAGGGAATATTTTAAAAACACTTAATATTTTTTTTAAAACACTAAATAAACTATTGGACTCTTCATATTATGGGCTATAATGATTTTTGTGTTTATCTCCCCTTTGATGTTGTCCTTAACTGGTTTAAGCCTTTAATTTTTATTTGAACATTTTTCAATGTCACTGATGAGATTAGAATCATGAGTTGCCTCATGAATGGTAACTTAAAAATGCTTCTGAGTGGTTACTGGCAGATATAGTAAAATATGAAAGCTTCATTCAAAACACAAAATTCTCTAGGTAATATGTCATTTGGTTTGTCATTCAAGGAACAGGCCTTATAAAAACTCAAGATAATTAAATGCATTCACTACATTTAAATAACATTAGTGAATTTGTTGCATAATTTTCAAGTTTCTATGAAACTTAATATCATTGTAGTAATTAGTACTGAAGTTAATATTTAAAAAAATATATTGACATGCAAAAAATGTGTTTGGTACTGGGTTTTCTATAAAGAACAATACTTAAATGCATGTTTGGTCAAGTAACTTTAGTAGATGGAACATTCACTAATTCCTGGTGCTATCATTAGGGGGATTATATCAAGTGACTGAAGTACATGGAACATTCACTCATTCCTGGTGCTATCATTAGGGTGATTATATCAAGTGACTGAAGTACATGTAACATTCACTCATTCCTGGTGCTATCATTAGGGTGATTATATCAAGTGTCTTTAGTACATGTAATATACACTCATTCCTGGTGCTATCATTAGGGTGATTATACAAGTGTCTTTAGTACATGGAACATTCACTCATTCCTGGTGCTATCATTAGGGTGATTATATCAAGTGACTGAAGTACATGTAACATTCACTCATTCCTGGTGCTATCATTAGGGTGATTATATCAAGTGTCTTTAGTACATGTAACATTCACTCATTCCTGGTGCTATCATTAGGGTGATTATATCAAGTGTCTTTAGTACATGGAACATTCACTCATTCCTGGTGCTATCATTAGGGGGATTATATCAAGTGTCTTTAGTACATATAACATTCACTCATTCCTGGTGCTATCATTAGGGTGATTATATCAAGTGTCTTTAGTACATATAACATTCACTCATTCATGTTGCTATCATTAGGATGATTATATCAAGTGAAAATTAATTTTTGGGTTATTTCCGGGTTTCTGCTTTTATTCCCAGATGTAAAGTCAGGACGGCTTCTTACTAGTCCCCTATATAATAAGGTTGTCCTTTTTCCTGTGTGTAAGGCAGGGCTGTCGAGCTCAATTGCTCAGTAGGCTGAATTTTAAATCCAACATAAGGTTGCAGCCTGAAAAGAATCAACATGAAAATGGAAAAGTAAACCTTAGTAAACATTAATACCAATTAAAAATTTATAAATTAGAGTCTTTTACTTTGCTGCGTATGAATAGAGAGATTTGGACGATCAGCTGGAAAAATCTACTTGGGGCTTATGATTTGCATTTTATATCACAGTGGCATAAAATTTTGTGTGCTTCAAACTTGAATTTTGGCCTGTTATAATAGTGCGCCAGTCCGGATGTGCCCTGGGGGCTTAAGTTTGACAAATGTGATGTGATGTGTCATATGTCACTTGGCATCTACCAAATGCTGGGATTACTTAAAAAAACATCGGGAATTAGTGCAATAGAGAAATTAAGAAAACAGAAGGAACATCTAGCATCATTATGAATTAAAAATACTAATACATTATTGTAATTATATAAAATTACTCAATTAAAAAGCTGCCATAACTTTCTTTGAGAATAGTTATGAAAAAAGTTGTCCTGGATGCTAATTTACATTAAGAGATATAGTTACAGTTGTTTTAAGTCGGTCCCAACCTGTGAGTCGTGACGGGTTTTCTGGGGGTCGACTAAAAAATATTCACTATTATGCAAATTTGCTCTATTTTGTACAAAAATTTATTGAAAATGACGTATTCAAATTTTATGGGGGTCACTGGTCACATGGTTATATAAAAAGGGGTGGCCACCCAAAAAAGGTTGTGAACCACTGTTTTAAGTCATTCAATAATCTTCTGTACAGAAGCAGCGTCTGAAATATAAAAGATGATAGCTTTATACTGCCAAATTTCATGAGCAATATTTGATCCAGCATGCTGCGTGTGTTGTTTACTGTCAAATATAGATAATTTGTCTGGTTACATATACGAATACTCATGCTTTATTTGAAATAGGTGCTTGGTCTCTTGTTTTTGTTGATTCCTTGTTTCTGTTGAAAATAATATAATTTAATTGCTATGTTTGTATAGGAGTAGCTACTTCTATTGACAAAGCTCCCCGTTATTTAAACAGCCCTCAGATCATCTAGGTGAGACAGAAGGATAAAACAATTTTTGTTTACAATGCAATGCTTCAACACACAGATTACGTTTTGCTA
The DNA here is from genome assembly GCA_002072015.1 of Radix auricularia. NCBI lineage: Eukaryota > Metazoa > Mollusca > Gastropoda > Lymnaeidae > Radix > Radix auricularia. The sequence goes on from MUZC01000260.1 coordinate 18,483, forward strand.
GAGCCTGAAAATGAACAATGTCCCCAATTTGCTGTGCATTTGTTTGTTTTTTCTTCAAGTGGTCGCAATCCCCCCAACCACAATGTTTTCCTATTATAAATATGATTTATTTCAATTTACAATAAGTTTTTTAAAAGCCATGTTTTTTTTTCTGGTGCTGAAATGCAATTGAGAAACAACAACCTGTAAATGTTGTGAAGGTTTTGGTGTGGTGGATTTTTAAAAATTAAGAATATTCAATTAAGTTGCGGATTAGTCTGGCCGATATGGAATAATTATGGACAACTCGAATCATAAAGCGAGATAAACACTTGTAATCATAAAAGCTTTATTTAATTGCCCGCACTTAGCAGAGGCTTCATCTTTCTTTCTTTCTAACAATAAAAGGAGATCAGATCAGTGCGCCTTGCACAGAGAGATTTATAACTCCATCACAGGTTTTTGGCATCTTTTGTCCTCTAGAAAAAGTCAGTCTTGTTACAAGGAAAAAAATTTCTAAAGTGACAATGAAATGTTCCATTCATTAAAGATTTGCCCTCAAGGTTTTTTTCAATGTTGTGAAGGAATAGAATTGAGGAGGTGGGGAGAGGGGGGTGTTGATTGTCATCTCTAACTGAATATAAATAGAATTGTTTTTGAAGAGAAGTGGAGTAAAGGGAAGGAATAATGGATCCTGTTGAGGAAAGTTTGAGTTATCCCCTTTAAAAGATTGTCTATAAATGGATTTAAAAATCCCATCTTTATATCTAGTCTCATTGGGATTAGTTTGAGTTCCTTTGGACGAAAATTCTGTGAGCACGTCTTTATACAAATTGTAGAACAAGATGAGCTTTTAAAATACTTGTGGGAATCTAAAACAATTCTAAAAGGATGTTAACTGTTTAATTACTTGTGGAAATCTTGAAAAGTTATAAGGGGAGTTTAGCTGTTAATTTGTGGAAATCTTCAAAATTTATAAGGGGAGTTTAGCTATTAATTTGTGGAAATCTTAAAAAGTTATAAGGGGTGTTTAGCTATTAATTTTAGCTATTAATTTGTGGAAATCTTAAAAAGTTATAAGGGGTGTTTAGCTATTAATTTGTGGAAATCTTAAAAAGTTATAAGGGGAGATAAGCTATTAATTTGCGGAAATCTTAAAAAGTTATGAGGGGAGATAAGCTATTAATTTGTGGAAATCTTGAAAAGTTGTAAGGAGAGATTAGCTATTAATTTGTGGAAATCTTAAAAAGTTATAAGGGGAGATAAGCTATTAATTTGTGGAAATCTTAAAAAGTTATGAGGGGAGATTAGCTATTAATTTGTGGAAATCTGTATCACGGTTAAGAGGAGATAAGCTTGTAAAGTACTTGAGGGGAAAACTACAAAAGATAGAATATATCAGAGAAAGGCTTGCATAATTTTAATGCTTTCCATAACTACCTCTTTAAATATAACTATATTAGGTTGTACCTACGGCGTCCATTTTTTTCAAAAGCCTAAGTAACATACGTGAATGTTATTGCATGCGTCAGCCAAACTATTAACAGCTCTTTTTAAATCGTTCCCTTTTCCAAAATTAAAATATAAGCTCAAAGAATGACGTCATATAATATTTTTACAGCGAGAAACACCACGAGCTCTGTTAATCTCGAAACCAAATTGATAATGATGTTGAGTCTATATTTTCAATTTTTAAAAAAAATATGCAGGGTGATGTCCCTTAGGGAATCAGAATGAGTCTGGGCTTTTTCAATATTGATGCTAAAAATGATAGGCATTTTTACATGATATTACACTTGTATGTTACCTCATAAAATGACACTAAAATTTAAAACTGCTTGTTTTAGAATCAAGTACTTGTGGTTAGTCCGGGAAAGGTGGACAACTATGCCATCATATTTATTACTAGAACGCTTTTCCATGATACAATTTCTTAGTTGATCTAGTTATTTTAAAAAAAACAACAAGTTCAACAACAAAACAAAAAAAGTTATAATTTTCTTATCCAAATAATAATTTTTGTTAGAATCTAGTATTTCTTTCTGGGAGAAAATAAATGATTTCATTGCAGATCTAGAATTCTGAGCCCCATTATTAAAACATTCATGTGATTTGAGTTAAAATTCCTTCAAAAAAGAACCGCATATGTTAAAACTCATGTCATCAATATTCAACAAAATTACCTTGACACCAAATGTAGACCAACGCTGTTGTTGGGATTTGTATACTTATGTCTTGTGAGATTCTACTTCAAATGGATTGTACACCTTAAGTTAAAAAAAAAAATTAAGAATAAACTTTTGTTCTATTTGAGATTGGTTGTATGATGGAAACTAAATCACCTGTAAGTGTAGTATTATTTGTTTAAAAAATGTGGTTGTGTGTGTGTGTGTGTCATGGGGAATGGAGGATTTGTAATTTTGTTAGCAGGAAAATTTCGATTCACTTTCTTGTACATTACATATTTGAAAGTGTTGTCAACAAAGAAGCTCTCTCTAGAGCAGAGAAGTTAAAAACTATGCTACACCCAACTGAGAGCAATTTGTGCATTTTGATAAGAATAGATAGATAACCAACAATATCGCTTCTAAAGAGTGCTACACATGAGAGTGCCAAACATGAGAATACTGCACCAATGGAATGGCTTCTAAAGAGTGCCACACACGAGAGTGCCACAAATGAGAGTGCTGCACCAATGGAATGGCTTCTAAAGAGTGCCACACATGACAGTGCCACACACAAGAGTGCTGCACCAATGGAATGGCTTCTAAAGAGTGCCACATATGACAGTGCCAAACACGAGAGTGCCACACATGAGAGTGCTGCACCAATGGTATGGCTTCTAAAGAGTGCCACACACGAGGGTGCCACATATGACAGTGCCACACACGAGAGTGCCACACATGAGAGTGCCACACATGAGAGTGCTGCACCAATGGTATGGCTTCTAAAGAGTGCCACACACGAGAGTGCTGCACCAATGGTATGGCTTCTAAAGAGTGCCACACATACAGTGCCACACATGAGAGTGCTGCACCAATGGTATGGCTTCTAAAGAGTGCCACACAGGAGAGCGCCACACACGAGAGTGCTGTACCAATAGAATGACTTCTAAAGAGTGCCACGTATGAGAGTGCCACACCACAGCCAGCCATCGTTAACTTGTCAAGAACGGGCCATAGTGAGGCTTGATGAGCAGTCATGATTGACGCTATTGTTTCTATGGACCCCCTGCTAGCAATGACGCACCCGGTATAAACTGATTTTACGACCGTGTGGGTGTGGGTGCAAGTGAAATTGTGGTGGTCTGGCTTGAGACCACTGAGCGGGAATGCAAGTGAAATTGTGGTGGTCTGGCTAGAGGCTGACTCTAGGAATCTAACTAGAAAACTTAGGGGAGATTCTGCTTACGCTTTTCTTGACATGGGTCACTTGCTTTGTTGGTTAATAGATAATGTGAACGAAATCGTCAGGGAGCTCGTAGCTGGGATGATCTAGAATTCTTGTTGTCGACCTACAACATTGATCATAGGGCCCACTTCCAACTCTCAATAAAGACCATGGCTGGGAGCTTAAAAAACAGCAACCATCTCCACATCTCTTACTACACTGAAGTATTTGCCGAATCCGGATAGTGGCTCAAATAGCGATAATCCGGTCAGGATATTCGGCTGTCCCATAGTTTATTAAAACAGGAATAGCATTTAATTATATATGTGTTTATTATTATCTCTATAATAGAAATATTTGACTTGGGTCATCGCTTTGCACGTAAAATTCACACACTAATATTAGATTTAGAATTTTTAATTAATGAAGGAATATGTATAACGTAACAAAACAGAATTTAACCAAATCCACAACTTTATTAACACTTTAAAAAAAAAAAAAACCCTTGCATCGTGTGACAATTGCAATGAAACATTTTTACGTATCTATCAAATAAAGAAAGGACCCGAAAAAAAGCCACCGCTCAATTTAATATGCGTACACGAATATTTGCGCACCGTAGTTTGACAATAAAATATTTTTGAATTTGCGCCGCTCAAAATAAAGTATTTGAAAAAATACTGCACAATAAATACCTCGCGTTGAACGTCCGCGTAAATTTGTTCCATATGTAAATGAGATTTAATTATTCTGATTGCCTGTTCGAGTCTTAAGAGTTTAAGGGACCAATCGCTATCGATGATCGAACAGAGAATTACCGTTTACAATATAGGTTAACCATTTATAATATATTATTATTTTTTAAAGAAAATTGTTAAAATTCATAGTTTCAGAAAATTTAAATCTATTAGTATTAGTTATCTCCCAGAAAATTCACCCTTTGAACATTTGTTATTTTCAATTGTTTTTCAACGTATATTATTGACATTTGTTTTTTGTTTTTTCATCGTAGCCTCCTACATTTAACATCAGCTAATAGTAACAAATATAACTGAAACTTTTCTTGTCTTCTAAAATTTTGTGGAAATCTTACTTTAAAATTTTATATTTCCGATAGCAATGAGAAACATATGTGGGGGGGGGGGGGATAATACATATGAAGGAAAAGAAACTGACTGAACTTACTTCAGAAATGGGAAGGTTAAATTTATACCCGTGATGTTATCTTTAGGTCTAGTTGTTGGCCGCCATGAAACATGGTCGTACTCGTGTTGGTCAAGATCATAATCTGACCGGACGGCGTACGAGGAGGAATCTACGGAAGGGGTCCGGCTGCTTGTACCTCAAAAATATGACTGCGGCCCTGTTGGGTGCGGGCTGTGGATAGTTTGCTGAGATGTCTATACATTTGATGTGCTGTGTGTGTATGTTTTTTGGGCTGTAGCCGGTAGCAATATTTGTTGGGTGATCTCCACTCTAGAGATTTCGTCACTGTAGCATGTCCCCACCAGGTCTATACATAATGTATCTGTGTTTACCAACATGTAACATGGATCACTGATGAATGAGGGAAGAATAATAGCAGCACATCCTTCCAGCTTGCCTCAGTTCCTGAACTAGAGACGATGGACCCAAAACAGACTTAACTACTCCCATACATCAGACGAAACAACTCATATACAACAGACTGAACGTCACACACAAAACTGACTTAACTTCTCACATACAACAGGCTTAACTACTCACATACAACTGACCTAACTACTTGCATTAAACAAACGTATCAACTCATACAACAGATTTAACTATTCACATACAACAGACTTAACTTCTAACATACAACAGACTTAACTTCTAACATACAACAGACTTAACTACTCGCATACAACTGACCTACTTGCCTTAAACAGACCTAACAACTCATACAACAGATTTAACTATTCACATACTGTCAACAGACTTAACTTCTCACATATGCAGACAAAACAACCCCTGAGTGTATCTAACTACATAACTTGCCTGACTATTTTAAAGGTTTAGATGTGGCTGTATTGGTTGAAGAAATTTGGACAAAGTTACCCCCCCTCCACTACACCACTTTGTTGACGCTCTGTTACCAGCCTTCGACGATAATTCCATTAAGAAGCTAAAAACTTCATAATGGGTCCGTGGACCCCCCCCCCCCCACATGTTTATTTCCCCCACACAATAGATTCCCGTCCACGGCTCTCCCCAAAAATGTAGAAGCACACACCAAACCCTGACATCTCATGTACATTAAGTTGTTCCGTCTTCTCGGCGTTTTATAGCATTTTTGGAGCCTGCTGCCATTGTCTGCGGCTCTGGGCCTGACCCTTTCGTCCTCGCTGGTAACCTCCCCACCGACCCATTTTTTTCATCTTCAATTTATCTCTGAAACCGTGGCTTTGTTTTATGAAAATCGCTCACATTAACACATCAAAAAGTAACTGTTGGGGGGTTGTTCCCCATAAATGGGGTTAGCTGAGTCAATGACAATTTAAACCTTTTAAGTGCTGCATAAGTCTTTTTTTTTTTCAGGATAGAAGATTTAGGGTGAACTCAAAAAAAAAAAAAATATGTAGGTTTTCCGATTTATGTTTTTTTAAAAAGTATCCGCTGCCAGGTCGTTTGGTTCCCGTGTTTTGTGTTATTAAATACGGAGCTAATGCCCTCATCCCAGCGTATTAATGTATCTGCCTGGGCAGATATGGCATGTGACAAGTTGCTCAGTACTGGGAATGTTGGCTGGCAATAAATGAATAATCTCCAGATTCTACTTCTCACTCACGCTCACTGTGAGTTGATTTCTCGCCCCTCCCTCCTCTTCCCCCTGATGCCATCACTGTAGGTTTAAGCCCAGCTAAGACCGGGCAAGTGTCTAGTATGTGCATGCCACAACCTACCTGATTTATACAAATGTTGAGTGGTGATTGGCTCCAAGGGTAGGAATAAGCCCTCCCCTGTACCTGCATGGATATCCTATAAGGGCAAGGGGCGACCCTTTTTTTTAGTTGATGGGAATATACATATGATTTAGAAAATTATATTGTTGGCATAAAGATGACATAATGACACTATATTGCTAAAATGGCGGGACATTTCAAAATATCGTTGACCTGCCATGAAAAAAAAAGTATTCCTTGCATTATGTAGCACATGTCATATGTTCGTCGCCCCTGATAAAGGGAATGAATAAGGACCTACTTCAATATTTCATTATAGATCTGCCGCTGCTTGATACATATAATATATGATTGCCTGACCCAATGTCCTCCCATTTGTAGATTGTAGACATGTCCGTGTAACCTGGTCATTGGTTAAACAAAAAATATAATTTTAAAATACTTGATTCCTCTTGCAAATACTACCAAGTCACTTTTTTTAGAAAAGGGCATTTATTTTTTGGTATATTTTACAAGTGTTTCATAGTTTGAACAATAAAATACAATATATTTTGTAGGTTTAAATGACCAAACCAAAATAATACTGTAGAGTTTTAACTAGCATTGAAAACAGAAAATGGCAGTAACTCATTTCGCCGTCAAAATCGACTTATTACGTTTTACAAGGGAGCTCCTCACTTGATTCCATTTGTTTGTTAAAAAAATAAATTAATAAATAAATGTTTGTTGCATCCAATGAAACATTCATTACCTTTTGGACGAGAGGCAGGTTCATCTTGAAATGCTAGAGGATGTTAGAGATAGAGGATGTTAGAGATAGAGGAAGTTAGAGATAAAGGATGTGAGAGATAGAGGATGTCAGAGATAAAGGATGTGAGAGATAGAGGATGTCAGAGATAGAGGATGTGAGAGATAGAGGATGTCAGAGATAGAGGATGTCAGAGATAAAGGATGTCAGAGATAGAGGATGTCAGAGATAGAGGATGTTAAAGATAGAGGATGTCAGAGATAGAGGATGTCAGAGATAAAGGATGTGAGAGATAGAGGATGTCAGAGATAGAGGATGTGAGAGATAGAGGATGTGAGAGATAGAGGATGTCAGAGATAGAGGATGTCAGAGATAGAGGATGTCAGAGATAAAGTATGTGAGAGATAGAGGATGTCAGAAATAAAGGATGTTAAAGATAGAGGATGTCAGAGATAGAGGATGTCAGAGATAAAGGATGTCAGAGATAGAGGATGTTAAAGATTAAGGATTTTAAAGATAGAGGGATGTCAGAGATAGAGGATGTGAGAGATAGAGGATGTGAGAGATAGAGGATGTCAGAGATAGAGGATGTTAGAGATAGAGGATGTCAGAGATAGAGGATGTCAGAGATAGAGGATGTCAGAGATAGAGGATGTGAGAGATAGAGGATGTGAGAGTTATAGGATGTCAGATATAGAGGAAGTTAGAGATAAAGGATGTGAGAGATAGAGGATGTCAGAGATAGAGGATGTTAAAGATAGAGGATGTCAGAGATAGAGGAAGTTAGAGATAGAGGATGTCAGAGATAGAGGATGTCAGAGATAGAGGATGTCAGAGATAGAGGATGTCAGAGATAGAGGATGTCAAAGATAAAGGATGTCAGAGATAAAGGATGTCAGAGATAGAGGATTTTAAAGATAGAGGAATTTAAAGATAGAGGATGTCAGAGATAGAGGATGTCAGAGATAAAGGATGTCAGAGATAGAGGATGTCAGAGATAGAGGATGTCAGAGATAGAGGATGTCAGAGATAGAGGATGTCAGAGATAGAGGATGTGAGAGATAGAGGATGTCAGAGACAGAGGATGTCAGAGACAGAGGATGTCAGAGACAGATGATGTCAGAGATAAAGGATGTCAGAGATAAAGGATGTCAGAGATAAAGGATGTCAGAGACAGAGGATGTCAGAGACAGAGGATGTCAGAGACAGAGGATGTCAGAGACAGGATGTCAGAGACAGAGGATGTCAGAGACAGAGGATGTCAGAGACAGAGGATGTCAGAGATAGAGGATGTCAGAGATAGGAATTAGCTCACAAAAGTGTTTATTCTTATATATTTAATATTGTTTTTCAGATTCAAACTGCCAAACTGGAGCCTGAAATACAGAGAGCCACTAAAGATGCAGTGCTGTTGTACAACAAGGGTTTATAAAGTACATTTTCTTATGGACCCAGTGTATTCCTATACAGACATCAATACAAATTTTACATTAACTCCCCGTCCATTTTTACGATTGAAGGAAAAAATGGATCTTTATTGTAATCAGGCAATAGAACATGTTTCTTGTACCCTCTTACTTATGTCATCATAATTGTGTGGTGACAACAATGTTTTATTTACATTGTTTTTTTTATTATTTTTTTTTTTTTTAAATTTTTTTATGGAGCTTATATACAATTGACTATTTGATGTATCTTGAGATCATCTCTTTTTGACCTTCGACCTGTGTGACTCTAGGCTTGCCTGTGAGTCCAGCCTTTGATTGCTTGTAATTGTTTTGTTATCAAATTTGGTGCTTTACGCTCAGTTATATTGATTTCTATGTGATTGACTAGAGGTTTTGATAATAAATTTTATATCAATATTGTTCCACTTATTTTTGAGGTAGCAGCTTTGATGTACAAGTCTGTTGTAATGGAAACATTTTTAAAAAAAATATTGTTTTAAATTATATATTTTACTATTTAGTAAAGCTCAGCCTACTAGACACACACAATGTACATCACTAAAAGTACACGCCTGTCCATACTAACAAGTATAAGCAATACTTTGAAATGGAGGGCTGGCTAATCAATAATTTCTATGTGTTCATGGCAAAGTGTGTGCTCTAGGCAGAAATTTTGATACTTACATGTACATCTGCATCATAAGTTGTACCAATATAACCAACAAAGTCCAAAGTTGTCAGTAATGACTCAGATTGTTATTATATATCGTTAACATAGATTTCTATTATTTAGCAATTTTAACCATGTCAATACTAATAAAATGTATGTTTGAGTATCTTTTCAAATAGGATTTGCTTGCCAGTTAACAAAAGCTGAAAAAAGGTTTTGACCATTTTTTATGTCATCAGCTGAACTTATAACTGAATTTTTATATTTTTAAAAAATTTATTTATTTTTTGTGACCCAAATTTTTTTTCAGTTTTAATACGTTTATAAAAAAAAAACTATTTTAATTGTCAAGTTCCCTGACCTCTTTCTTTAATCACTGTGATGTCATATGCCTTGTGGCTAGAAATAACCAGCTTTTTAAGATTTTTATTTAATGTACTTTGTATTAGCTTTCTAGTCATCCAGCTTAGAGCTTATCTACTGCATTTTTAGCTGTTGTATACATCTCATGAAATGTCACTGAATTCATTGGACCTCGTAAATTGCATTTAAGATAAAATGATGCTTAAATTAAAGCTAAACTTTTTACAATGTAAGTAAGGCATTCTTGAGGATTCGTCCCATTGACAATAAAATTTCTGTTATCTGATATAAAATGATATTTTTGTGCCATTGAAAGTATATGATAAACTGCCATAACATACTGAGTACTTAGAGACTTAATCTATGGACAAAAGTTTATGTTTAATTTTTGTTCAATTTCTTATATTTCTTTTTGGGTTGTTTATTTGGGGTGATTCACAATTCCAATATTTTGAGAACATATTTAGTGTCAATATCCCACAGCTTAAATCAGTCACCATTAACATGAGGAACACAAACTGGTTTTGTGCTGAACTCTCTTATGAGACTCTTTTTTTTTTTCTGAATGTTTTAACCCGCAATGTCTGAGAATAATATTAAAATACACTCTGCAGTGTTTGAGAAATATCATTCTTTAATATAACAAACGTTTTTTGTTTCATTCTAAGCATGTTTTAAGGCTTCTAAGAAAAATTCTACTTAAAACAATTCTTCATTTATATGGAGCAAAAGTGAAGTGTTACTTAACATTCCAACACACCCCCTCCTCAGCAGTACTTATTTTTAAAAATATGAAGTTTGAAGAAGAATTTCAGGGAAGTTCTGTTTTAAATATTAAAAAGACAAAATTATTTTACCATTTCCTTAATTTTTATCTGGAATAGTTGGCTTAGAACAACAACATTTTTTAAACTTAATTTAAGTGTAAATTGTATTACTGTAATGCCTTAAGGACCTCTGATATAATGTCATTGATTAAACCGCACATAACTTAGACTAGAATCGTACAATAGAGTGGGGATTTTTTTTTTTTTTTTTTTTTTTTTTTTTTGTAGTATTTTCCAGGGAATGATTTTATAATAATTAGAATTGGAATAAAAAATTAAATATATAAATAAAAATAAAAATATACATATGTAAATTCTTATAGTTTCATATTTTACAATGTTTGTTTGTTGTTAATTCTCACCATTGGAGTTTGTGAGTAGTATACATTACTCTTGTGTATTGAAATAGTGATCGTTGATTAGCATGTTTCTGTTCTTGATGTTTGATGTCATTTATGAAAACAACTCAGAACGACTTGTGACAAGAGAGGAATAGACAATTTTGGTTTTTTCGCGGACAAGAGGGAAGAAGTGACAACATTTAGTTATGATAAAGTTCTAACATTCTATAAATACATACGTCACACACACACTCATCCCACACACCTTTCAGATCAAACACACACTCAACACATAACTTACCACACGCTTCACAGACATCACTCAGATCGCACATCACACACACACTTATGTAAACTTATGGTCTTTTTGTGTCCACTTATTTTATGCTGCACAATGAAAGATAACCTCTAACACGTTTAAGAAGCAGCGTCCATTTAGTCATGAGACCCCACTGACAGAAATGGTAGGTGCACACGGTAACTGCGTAGACAACTTACAGTTTGATAAAATACTCCATCAAGGTGGAATATCCCCTATCACCGCCATTGTATGGCTGGATAATTGTAGTCTATAAATAATATTGATGCATTTATTTTTTTTTATCAAGATCTAAATCTCCTTTTTTATAAGAAGCAACATGTTTTAGAAGATAATTTAATAATTTATTTTTTAATGGAATAAATGTTTTGCGACAGGTGCATCATTTGAAATGATGGAGTTACATACCTTCCTCATGCAGGTACGAGATTATTGCCCTTCCTCGCGCTGTTGCTGGCTTAGCAGAGCCCATCGTTCTACAATGCACCATCTGATTTCACGCAGAAGATCCAATGACTTTACTGTATCTTAGCTTATCCCATGAAATTACATTATAATCATTCGTTTCTTTTTTTTAGTTTAAATATGATCTTATTTTCTATTTGATAGAGATGCGACCTGACAGCGTGACAATGTAATCCAGCGGCAAATTTGAGTGTGAGCAACGATCGATAGGAATTGAGGCGTGAAATTAATCAATGCGTGGGGGGGGGGGGATATTTCTCCTGCATTGGATTTAACAACGCTGTTAAATATCTATTTCTATAGAAATATAAAATAAAGATTAGCTGAAATTGAAAAAAGACCCCCCACACACACACACTTACACAGATGGAGATATAAGGCTCCTACAGAGCATCAAATAAAATGCAAATAACAGTGATTAACAGTTTGTTTGTCTACGGAAACGTCGCCATCTTAGAGATGCAAGGGGAAACAAATCTAGAATTTTGAAAGATTTATGTAAGTCATTGAACAACAGTTTGATCATTAATAGAACCAGGTGATCTCTTTATGACTGTCACTATCTTCCTCTCTCACTCTCTCTCCTTCCTCTCTCACTCTCTTTCCATCTATGTACTCCCTCTCTCACTTCTTTTCTCTCTTTCATTTCTCTCCACCCCTCCCCCTATAGTGTGTGTGTGTGAGGGGGGGGGCTATACTATTAGCTTAAACATCAAAAAATTAAACACAAAAATTGATTCATTTAATTAGAAACAGATGAATGTGAAACAACATGATCTGGTGACAGAACAAGTTGGTGGCTGCGTGTGTAAGCCAAAGACAGCAGGATGTAGTGACGTTTTTTTGTTGTTGTTGTTGAAGACTTATGTGGGTGGCGTGATCATTCATTTCTCATCCAAGGGCTTAACAAGTTTTTAACATTGATTATGGAGAGAAGGGAGGGCACTGGATCTAACCCATTGGTGTATTTAAAGTTTTGTGCCCCCCGGAGAGGGAACAACTTTTTTTCTCCCTCTGAAGAATACCCTATTAAATTACAGTGTGACTCACATACGATTATTGTCCCACTAAATGCCAGTGTGACACACATATATAGGTACCATCCTACAGTATGTAAAAAAATAATTATAAAAAAAAACTATTACACAAACTAATTGTGTAAAGAAACAATAAATTAAAGCTTTATTTATCAACTAATACAAATAATGGTAAACGTTTCTGTATTAGTTGATAATAAAGCTTTAATTTATTGTTTCCTTACACAAATGGTTTGTGTAATTTGTTTGTTTTTTTTAATAAAAAAGCTTCATGCAGTCCTATTTTGTATGATACAGTATGTAACAGGACCTACATGGTGAGATACCATCCTATAGTATGTAACAAGACCTACATGGTGAGGTACCATCATATAGTATGTAACAGTACCTACACTGTGAGGTACCATCCTATAGTATGTAACAAGACCTATACGGAGAGGTACCATCCTTTACTATGTAACAAGACCTATACGGAGAGGTACCATCCTTTAGTATGTAACAGTACCTACACTGTGAGGTACCATCATATAGTATGTAACAGGACCTACACGGTGATGTAACATTCAGGCTCTATACTCTATACCCATCAGCTTGTACCATAACAACCCCAACCGATGATGACCAGACGCCGCCGCCGCCGAACTGGTATAATCCCTGAGCTGTACCCTCCCCCCCCCCATCTCTGTTCTCGCTGCCTACACCGCCCCTGCCAAAGTAAATAATCTCTAATAAATTACAACGCAAGCCCACCACGTCAGTCACATTTACGGCTTGCCCGGATTCAAAACGTCTGCTTCTGGCTACCCATGTAGGTCAATGTAAGGAAGTGGAACTCTCATTCTGAGAGACAGAAAATGCTAATGAAGATGTTTTGGTATGACAGTGCCGGAATGACACTCCGTGCACCACGTGACCTCGCCATGGAGTCTCAGGAAAACTCCGCGAAGAAACGTGAGTCGCACTTGTACCGAAGGAGTTCATTAGCTGTACCGTGTTCACGATTTCATTTTTACCCAACTGCATCCCAATCGTTTATTAGACTTTTTGTCTGAGAGAGCCATAACACCACATATTTTGAAAAGTAATTCTGTGAGAGCCATAGATTATGTTTAAAAGTAAAAATTCAAATAAACGTGTGCATTTTGTGTAATTTCAACACTTAAAATATAATAGTAATGTCTCTGATTTTTAGCGCATTTTCGAGAAGTCGAATGCGCTATTGCACCCGTTTTGTCCGTCCGTCCGTCCGTCCGTCTGTCATCACCCTAGATCTCAGCATCCATAAGTCCTAGACCCATGATGTATATATGTTTTTTGTATGTCCTGACCTGCCATTTGTGCATCAACACTCAGTTACTCGATCCGTTAAAAACCCCCGTTAAAACTACCAAAAAACATTGCGAATCGAGAGATAACACTGGCGCAGGCAACGGCCGCCATTGCCGGAAGTCTTAGTATTATCAAAAGTATTAGTTTTTTTGTTGTTGACGTCATTAGAATATGTGTAAAAGTTTAGAGAGTTTTACGTCATCATTTGTTGTGACTTCAATCAAGATCTTAGTGGCCCAGGGGCAGAAATTGAAAACTTTTTCGAAACAAGCTTCAACATTCAACTACTTTCACCAAGATTGGCAACTACGATCTATCAAACAACAATTTGGGCGATTAGCTGATTACAATTTAGAATGTTTCATTTATGAGTCCTATTTCAGTGACCACAAACAACTTGTAGTTAGATTAAAGAGAAAATAAAAAAATTAAAATGTAAAGAAATGACTTTTAAATAAAAAAAATTTCAGGTATATTCATTACACAAGAACATTCATAAAAATAGGTTTAAAATCTAAACACAATTACTGATAACTACATAATGCTGATATCTAACATAAGTACTGATACATAATACGAAAATGCGCTAACACGTCCTGAGTTCCAAAAGGGACCAGGCTTAACATGATTTTTAAAAAATAGTATTATTTTGCTGATTTTTTTAATATGCAAATATGTGAATCAATGGAGCCTGATTAAACATAAAAATAATAAATATTTTTAACATTTGTCTCAGAGCCAGATGCAGTCATCAATAGAGCCACAACTGCCTCGCGAGCCATGATTTCCCCAACCCCGTAAACCGTTGCGTACATTAACAGAATTAGGATAACGAGGTTAAATAAAGCATGTTTACAGCTTTATTATTTTTATTTTTTTTAAATTGAAAATATCTGAACTGTCTTCATATGAACCAATCCAAGCCATCACGAACAATTAATTTATGTTTTATACAGTGTCTTCCTGTGGAATATTTTACTACACGTTTTTTTTTAATGACATTACTTCATTCATCTTAATCTCATGATTATAAGAATTGGGTTAGATAAGATTCCAACCATTTGGTTTGCTTGTTTTTCTTCCTTTTTTTTACTTTCAGTGTTAAAAAAATATTTTTTAAATTAATTTTTTAAAAGCAATATTGTGCAACGAAATAATAATAATAATAATAATAATTATCTGTAATTTTTGTTTCTGTAAGATAAATTTGAAGGTAAATTAAAAAATTTTTTTTTTTCAAAAGTAAAAATATAACCATTAAAATCTATTTAAAATATGTTAAATACATATTTTTTACCATTAGAAACATTAATTTGGTCTTAGAAGGATATCACACGATTTTTTTTTTAATGTACAGCGCTGGGGTGAGGGGGAGTTTTACGTTTAAAAGGCCACGGATTTGTTAGCATTCAATGAAAACTGACAGCCGAGAACAGGAATTGGGTGCCGGCGAGACTGACCAGTCCTGATGGTGTGTCTGATAAGTACACGTTGGTCATTCTTGGCCTTGGTCACTCCCAGGTGCCGGACTGCAGGATTTCGCCGGTACGCCATGTGTTGACGTCGCCAATCGCCATCGCCCTCGGCAATCAAGGGGCATTAGGACTGGAATCATTCGGTTTGTTTGTAGAGGAGATGCGCCTGGCTTCCGTGTTGCAGAGCTGTCAAGTGTGGACATGATACAGAAAACGTAGAGAGAGGTTCATGTTTAGCTTATAGAGGTGGGTGGCGTAACGCATATTTGATATCTCCAAGTCCAAGTGAAGATACGGGATCAGGTTTAACGCAAGTGGTTGGTGGTATAATGTGTTACTGATGTCTTCTGGAACGTAATGGGGAGAGGGATGAGAATCCGTGGATGGTAGAGAGGATGAGAGGAGGAGTGGAAAGATGATATCTATAGAAGAACAACTCTTCAGAGATCCCATGTATTAATTGTCATGAGGCTCATTGCCATCCATGTCCCTCGTGTGTTACATTCTGGTCTCGATTCACTTGACAAGTTTGAATTATTTTTTTTAAAAAAGATACATTCATATAATTATTAACTTTGGCTGAATACAACAGACAACCATCTGTAGCTCGAGAGCTACATTGAAAAACATCAATCTGTAGCCCGAGAGCTACATCAACAGACACCAATCTGTAGCCCGAGAGCTACATCAACAGACACCAATCTGTAGCCCGAAAGCTACATCAACAGACACCAATCTGTAAATCGAGAGCTACATCAACAGGCACCAAGAGAGGAACAGTTTGAGAAACCCAGGGACATCACTCGCCATTTATGTTATAACAACATGTTTCTCCGGCACGAGTGCTTCCACCATATTCATTAAGCTCTGTCCTGGCTGCTTCCTTGCAGTATGAACGCCAAGAATTATGATGACATCGATTCTTCTTTTCTAAAAATGTTCTTTTTTTTATGAAGGAGGTGTTGTAAGTTTCATGTTTTTATAACGCCTCCAGACGGTGGCAACGGTCTACGAATGATGTCAAGTTTTCTCAGCTGAAGCAAGCGTTAACATGCCATCCTGGGGCTATTCGTTTTTCTGCTCGCTGTCATTGAAAACTATCATTGTTTTAATGTTAGGGATGATCTCACCCACATTCCGGGGTTTCTTCAGAGGTGGTCCGCTCCGACAAGCTCTCTCACTCATGCACTCTTTCAGTTCGTTTTTTATTTTATTTATGTTGACAGATATGTGATTTTGAAGTATTGCAAAGTGGTGTACACGTGTATAGCACGGCGGTTTAGAGATTTCCTAGGAAATTGGAGACCATTACCATACTCTGCGGGTTTCAATGACGTCGTTTGTGCACAAGAGATGTAATAGTAACAACTAGAAAATAAGCACCGAAGAGATATATGTAAACAAGCAGAATATCCACCACTGGTATACGTAGTTTATGATGGCTAGAGCACTGTAGGAAATTTGATAAACATTATTTTAACAAGCTATTTCATATTTTTTCAGCAAGTTAAATGATCGAACTCTGAGTAAATTATACAACCATACAACCC